>CAUYLG010036743.1:0-74929 GCA_963573385.1 Cacajao melanocephalus | reverse complement strand
CCACAAAACCCCGTGGTTCAATGGCTCCACCCACCTACCCCCACCCATTTGCGGTGAACCCCGGCATATGCCGCAAACCCTGGCTATTTTTTTTAATATATTTTTATATTTTTTTTTTTTTTTTTTTTTTTTTTTTTTTTTTTTTTTTTGGTTAGAGATGGGATTTCATCATGTTGCCCAGGCTGGTCTCGAATTCCTGGGCTCGAGTGATCCTCCTGTCCAGGCCTCCTAAGGTGCTGAGATTATAAGTGTGAGCCACCATTCCTGGCCAATGTATGAACATGACAAGTCATTTAACTTCTCTGTATCTCAGTTTTCTTATTTTAAAATGAGTGGCTGGATTAAATGATCTCTTAATACCCTCCAAGTTCTAAGATTTTATGCTTCTAAATATTAATGCTTACTGGGCACCTCCAAAACATGCACCTCAGTTCCATGGAGAAGACAAAGAAAACACACAGGAGCTTGGGAACAAAATGAAAGGAAATTATAAAAATTAAATACTCGTAGAAAAGCTATTTGACAGTCTGAGTGTAATACCACAGAGACCGCACTGGATAATACTATGCAAATTTACAGAGGCCAGTGTTTCCCAAAATGTGCAGTGTGTACTTTTGGAATAGTGCACTGGGCAGGAATTGATAAAAGTAGCCCTAGGAGCTGCCTCCGAATGGTCTAGATGAGGAGCCGGCTACAGTAAATGGAATCCTCCCTTCTGCACCTGGCTTCTCATGGGAATGATGGCTGCTTCTCATTGGCAAGAATGGATATAACTTCCTACACGTGCTGGACATCTGGTTTTCCTAGACAACTCCTGAAAATAGCTGGCACTCAAACCCAATTGCCTTGTCTCCCCACTGGCAGATTTGTGCTCATGCTTGCCTTTTTTTTTTTTTTTTTTTTTTCTGAGGTGGAGTTACCCACTTTTCACCCATTCTGGAGTGCAATGGTGCAATGTCGGCTCACTGCAACCTCTGCCTCTTGGGTTCAAGTGATTCTCCTGCCTCAGCTTCCCTAGTAGCTGAGATTACAGGCATGTGCCACCACATCTGGCTAATTTTTGCATTTTTAGTAGAGACTGGGTTTCACCAAGTTGGCCAGGCTGGTCTCGAATTCCTGACCTCAGGTGATCCGCCTGTTTCAGCCTCCCAAAGTGCTGGGATAACAGGCTTGAGCCACCGCGCCCGGCCCATTCTTGCCTTTTAAGGAAGAAGAGCAAAAAAGGGGCAGTGTCCCTCCAGCCATAGACTGACTTTGTGTCCAGCAGTATCTGGCCCAGGTCACCTCTCTGTGACATGAAGGGAGTAACAGGGAACCCAGCCTTCCTATCGCTTGCCTTTGGACTATGAATTTCCCCAATAAAATCTATTCCTTAACCCAGAAGTTCTCAAACTTTCCTATGCATCAGACTCAATTGGAGGATTTGTTAAAACATGGATGGCTGGGTCCCTTTCCTAGAGTTTCTGATTTAGTATCTCTGGGGTGACCCTGAGAATTTGCATTTTTAAGAAGTTTCCATGTGATGTCAGCGCTCCAGCTCCAGGGCCCATGCTTTGAGAACTCATGCCACATTACGTTATTGAATTCATTCTGAACAAATTGCAAGACAACTGGTGGTAAGCAAGATAATTTAAAGTATTGCATGGAGGAAGTATTTTTTACTTAAATAGTTATGTAATTGTTTTAATGTGTATTAAATGTTTGCCTTCTATTTTTTAGGAAGTGCTAGTATTCCATTTATAGTATTGAAATCAAGTTAATTTTAATACATTTATTTTACCAAAAAGGGAAGTTAAAGAACATTTCCAAGTATTCAGGTAAATAATAGGACAGATAGTATGTCAAAACAAAGTTGTAAAGGTGGCACAGGCAATATAAAATTGGCTGAAATTGGAAAACCTGCATTGTGTTTATTGGTGTAAGCAAGGCATACAAGAGAAATTCCTAGAGATGGAACTATTGGATCACACTAACTAGTAAGAGTGGTTTTACAAAGCACAGGTACCTGAGGTGACTTTTAATGTGGGTAGATTTAAATGTGCCAAGAGGCAGTGAAAATGTGGTACATGTAGATAGAGTCTGGTGAAGAGTCACATGAATGTGCATGTGAGTGTCAATGAGTTGAACAGAAAAAAAGTCTTCTTGGTCCAGTGTTTTGTTTACATGAAAATAAATAACAATTATAGTGGATTTCATTTTTGACTTGTAATTTTGGTGATGGATGGCCATAATCAGTTCAGTAATCAGCCTTCTCTTAAGTTTAGGGCTTAGTTGGCATTTCGTTTGCTTTGTTTTCACCTGCCATTTGCTTATCTTTATCTGGTGAGTCTGCCAAGACAGAGTTTATTGCTGTGGGTTCCTTATACATTAGATCATTCTTTAGAGGTCGGCATCCAAAATGAAGACACTCTCAGACTCATAGCTCTGTCCAGCCAGTATTGTAAACCATCAGATGCTATTTCAAAGCTCTCATAGAAAAAGAACTGTTTTTCTGCTTTCAATTAGCTGAGTTTGCACATTTAAGAATTGCTAGTACAAAGAAGATGATTTCATGAAAAAGTAACCATGTAGTTCATTTCATTTTGCTAGAGTGTAATTTAATCTTTAGAAATAATAAGTTGTTGTTATAGCTGTAAACTAAAAGTATTATTTGCCATTTTCCACAAACTTGTCATATAAAGAGCAATATAACCATTCGACCATTTATGCATCATGCAAATTCATTTTCTTCCCATAATGTCCCACAATGAGAAAGTATTTTTAGGTCCCATGCAGGTCACAAACCGAAGTTTGGAAACCATTTATTCTGTTATGCCTTATAAATGGTTGCTGAACTGCTACTGTCAAAAGCAGATTCTGAAGACTAACAATCTAGTTAAAGACTTCTGAAATTGTCTTTAAGAAAATTTCACCTCTCTGACAATCTAAGATAATATGTTCTAACTAGGCAACAGTACAGGAAAAAAAACTGTAGAACCTTCCAAATGGACTATTCATGACCTGGGGGAGCAGTCCTCAATTAGACTCATCTGGAGGGCTTGTTAAAACCCTCCAGATTACTGGGCTCTATCCCAAAGTTTCTAAATCAGTAGGTCTGGGTAGGAATTAAGTATTTGTAGTTCCATGACATTTCCAGGTGATGTTGATGCTGTTGGTCCAGGGACTACACTTCAGAAGTCACTGACTTAGAGGCTACTATTTCTGGTTTGCCCTTCTCTCCTCCCCTCCTTATACCACCTAGTACAGCCATGAAAAGTATTTGCAGTTCCTAAGCAACCCCATGCTCCGTGCTTCTTTGGATTACCCTTCCCCATCTTTACCTGCATGCTAAAATCCTTCTTCTTCCGGGTTTAAGTGTCACATCCTCTGAGAAACCTCTTATCACCTCCAGTTAGAATAGACTGAGCCCTGTCTGTAGTTATATCTGGCATAACAGATCCACCATAGTGTTGCCATTATTACTTTAGAATTGTAGGCTTTCTCCTATCATGACTGTGAGCTTCTGGAGACTCCTTATCTCATTTTTTTTTTTTTTTTTTTTGGAGATAGAGTCTTACTGTCACTCAGGCTGAAGTGCAATGGCATGATCTCGGCTCACTGCAACCTCCACCTCCCAAGTTCAAGTGATTCTCCTGCCTCAGCCTCCCAAGTAGCAGGAACTACAGGTATGTGCCACTATGCCCAGCTAATTTATATTTTTAGTAGAGACAGGGTTTTGCCATGTTGTCCAGGCTGATCTCAAACTCCTGACCTCAGGTGATCTGCCCACCTTGGCCTTTCCAAGAGCTGGGATTACAGGCATGAGCCACTGCACCAGGCGTATCTCATTTTTTTTCAATCCCCAATTCTTGACACATAGTAGCCACTCAGTAGAAGTCTTCTGAATAAATGAATATGTGTGAAATATTTAATAGTGCATGATATATAATAGAAATCCAACTGAGAGGAAATACAGCATCATAGATAAGCACATGGGTTTGGGGTCAGGTAGACCTGGGTAGGTCACAGAACTGCAGGACATTAGGAAAATTATTTAACCTCTCTGGGTCAAAATGGCCTTATTTGTAAATTGATAATAAATCATATGTTCATTATGAGGATTCAATGAGGTGACGTAGGTAAAGCACTGAGCACAGTGCCTGGATCACAAAAATGTCCCCAAATTATCATCAAAATTATAATCATAAATTATGAAAATTATCACATAACCATTAGTGGTTAGCATATAAATCAAATTTACATGTTGAATTTCAGAGAAAACATGTAAGATTTTTGTTACTGCTTTATTCATCAACAGTGCACTTTCTAAGTACAAATATTTGTGCATATTTCCAGTAACATAGATAACTAGAGAGTCATTCACACATGAAATTGCTTACTAGTCCCATTCTGACCAGGTCAAAGGTCAGAATTATCTATTCAGTGGATTTTTTTAAGTGACTGCAACGTGTCCAGCACACTATGCTAGACCTAAAGTAGCACCTAGTACCCCTCGTTAAGAAGCTCACAGTTCAGCAGGGAGCCCAACACTGAACACACAGTTGATTAATGAATGAAATTCAGCTGTGATCAATACTGTAGCGCAAAGGTAGTGAATGTCTAATCTGTATATTCTCCTCCTGCCTAACTCATTACTCCTTTATGCTCTGAAGTTTCATCTGTATCAACCTACACAGGTCAATTTCATGACAGGAATCTTCCAAATCATGGGAGGCTGACTCCAGGAAGTCAGTTTTGTTGTCGTTTAACTAAGTACTAAAAAACCTGATGATTTTTACTTTGTCAATGAATGACATATTTTGAGCAAGGCTTTCCCAGTAATGTGCCAGCATGTCTGGTTCACATGGCCATCCAGGGGAGACTTAAACAGCAAAAAGTCATGAAAGGCAGACTGAAAGAAAGATTGAAAGAGGGTGGTCCCATCCTTTTGTCAAAAATAAAGACTTGGAGGCTTTTTTGTTGTTGTTGTTGTTCTTTGTTTTCTCTGCGGATAAGAACTTCAAGACTCTGATTTAGCACTAAGGAAGGATATCTCTCCTTATTGCCTCCCAGAGTTTCTGTTCAGCGCCAAGAGTATATGAAGATCACCCTAAGAGTAGGACTGTAGTTGTCATGGAGTCCCTCCATGGCTGGTACAACCCATATGCAGAAACCTGTCCTTCACAGATGGGGATATCCTTGAGTTGATTGAAGAGAACCCTGTTTAGGTGACAAAGAATTATCTAGGACTGTTTAACTCATGAAAGTAGACTGAATATTCTCATTTGAATTAAGTTGAACAATGTTCCTTCCAACCAGGAACTTGACCTTTGCCAATCCATGTCTTCCAAGTAATCCAAATGTAACACAAACAAAATTGCAGTATATATAATCGTCCCTCAGTATCATGGGGGGTTGGTGGCAGGACCCACCTTGTGGACACCAAAATCTGCAGATGCTCAAGTCCCATATATAAAATGGCATAGTATTTGCATGTAACCAATGCATATCCTCCTGTATACTTTAAATAATACTGAGAGTACTTATAATACCTAATGCAGTATAAATACCATGTAAATAGTTATACTTTTTATTGTATAATTTTTATTGTATTGACTTTTTTTATCCTTTTTAAAAATATTTTTGATCCAAGGTTGATGAGAATCCAAGGTTGATGGGATACAGAACCCGTGAATATGGTGCACTGATTGTATGTAATCTCATAGCCCCCATGAAGTGCTATCATTGCTATGCTCTGTGAAGTTCAAGTCTAAGGAAACTTGACTTCAGCATCACTATATGCCCCCTTTCAAAACACTGTTAATGTTTCTTCAGGGATTTTTTTCCCCAGACTAACCTTTGTGTGTATATTTAAATATGTATCTCATATAGTGATAGCTCTCCATAGTACCAATGATAAATTATTATAAATAAGGATTGAGTAAACTACATAAGTATTTCAACAAACTTTCTAATTATTATACGGTCTACATAAAATTACTGACAAATAGAAAACAGAAGAGTTTTAAATCCTTTAGTATGCCAACTCCCAGAGCTAACTATTATAAATTATTCAAAATTTTTGGTAGAATTTATTTAATAGACTTTTAGATAAAATTGCAATAATACAGTACATATAATGTGTGTGTATTTGAGTATAGTATTTTTTGTCTTTAAGTTTTCTTTTAAAAACATAATTTTTAATAGCTGAAAATAGTCCACTGTATGAAACTACTTGAGTATATTTGAAAGTAAAAATAAGCTGGAATTCAGCCAAACTTCTCTTTCTGTAAGGCAGCAGTGAAAGTACTTCAGGTACAATTCACTGTGGAATCCTAGACTCATAGAGTTGGAAAGGACCTCCAAGGTCATGCATGAACATGCGAAGGCTCCAGAGAAACTTGTGAATTTTGTTATCTTTTTCTCAGTAGTATAACCATTATAGCAACCAACTTCATTTGAGAACTAAAGGTAATTAATCCTAGCTATTGCCATAAATTTTTGTATTGTGAATGTTGGTGGCTGATGTTTAGTAAATGTACATTTATTCTAGATAAAAACCTAACTCAAAATTTTGCCTTAGGAATTTCTTATTTGTGAACATTTTACACTGAAGCAATTACTATAAACAGTAAAAGAGGGGCCATGGGTTATTTCTCATTAGACTTTCCCTTCAAAGTTAGGGACATTTGATTTTATGCAAAAATTTAATTTGTACGTATTCAATAACGTTAATTGTTTCTTCCTTTACCTAAAGAAACTGCCTGAAAGTCTATTTTAATAAATATGCTAATGGTCCTCTATTATCCCACAAACCTTGCCATTACCTTTTATACCCATTATATGGTTTGCTGAGGGAAAGGAAATGATAGAAACAATTTCCATACAATCTTCAGAAATGAGTTCATTCTATCTCCTTAAAATCAGTCTGGTGTAAAGAGCTCTGAGGCCAAGGAGGTTTTCTTAAAAGAAAATCTTCATGTTCCTGCCTGCTGGTGCTGGAGAAAGCAGCAGCTCTCTCAGCACAGTGCTCAAGCTCTGCTAAAGGACAGATTTCCTCCTCAAGTGGGCTCCTGACTCCAGTGCCTCCTGACTGGGAGACACCTCCCAGCAGGGGTCGACAGACACCTCATATAGGAGAGCTCCAGCTGGCATCTGGTGGGTGGCCCTCTGGGATGAAGATTCCAGAGGAAGGAACAGGCAGCAATCTTTGGTGTTCTACAGCCTCTGTTGGTGATACCTAGGCAAACGGTCTGGAGTGGACATCAAGCAAATTCCAGCAGACCTGAAGCAGAGGGGCCTGATTGTTAGAAGGAAAACTAACAAACAGAAAGGAATAGCATCAACATCAACAAAAAGGACATCGACAGAGAAACTCTATCCAAAGGTCACAAACATCAAAGACCAAAAGTAGAAGAGTCCACAAAGATGATGAAAAACTGTGCAAAAAGAGTGATGATTCCAAAAACCAGAATGCCTCTTCTTCAAAGGATCACAAATCCTCACCAGCAAGGGAACAACACTGGATGGAGAATGAGTTTGATGAACTGACAGAAGGTGGGTAATAACAAACTACCCTGAGCTAAAGGAGCATCTTCTAACCTAATGCAAGGAAGTTAAGAACCTTGAAAAAAGATTAGATGAATTGCCAAGTAGAATAACTAGTTTAGAGAAGAACACAAATGACCCAATGGAGCTGAAAAATATAGCATGAGAACTTTGTGAAGCATACACAAATATCAATAGCCAAATCAATCAAGTAGAAGAAGGGATATCATTATTGAAAGTCAATTTAATGAAATAAAATGTGAAGACAAGATTAGAGAAAAAAGAATGAAAAGGAATGAACAAAGCCTCCAAGAATATGAGATTATGTGAAAAGACCAAACCTATGTTTGATTGGTGTACCCGAAAATGATGGGGATAATGGAACCAAGTTGGAAAACACTCTTCAGTATATTATCCAGGAGAACATCCCCAACCTAGCAAGACAGGCCAACATTCAAATTCAGGAAATGCAGAGAATGCCGCAAAAATACTCCTTGAGAAGAGCAAGCTCGAGACACATAATCGTCAGATTCACCAAGGTTGAAATGAAGGAAAAAACGTCAAGGACAGCCAGAGAGAAAGGTCGGGTTACCCACAAAGGGAAGCCCATCAGACTCATAGTGGATCTCTGCAGTAACTGTACAAGCCAGAAGAGGGTGGGGTCCAATATTCAACATCCTTAAAGAAAAGAATTTTCAACCCAGAATTTCATATCCAGCCAAACTAAGCTTCATAAGTGAAGGAGAAATAAAATCCTTTACAGACAAGCAAATGCTGACAGATTTTGTCACCACTAGGCCTCCCTTACAGGAGCTCTTGAAAGAAGCACTAAACATGGAAAGGAATAATCCCTACCAGCCAGTGCAAAAACATACCAAATTGTAAAGACCATCGACACTTTGAAGAAACTGCATCAACTAACAGGGAAAATAACCAGCTAGTATCATAGTGACAGGATCAAATTCACACATGACAATTTTAACCTTAATCATAAATGGGCTAAATGCCCCAATTAAAAGACTCAGACTAGCAAATTGGATAGGGAGTCAAGACCTATCGGTGTGCTATATTCAAGAAACCCATCTCACATGCAAAAACACACATAGGCTCAAAATAAAGGGATAGAGGAAGATTTACCAAGCAAATGGAGAGCAAAACAAAAAGCAGGGGTTGCAGTCCTAGTCTCTGATAAAACAGACTTTAAAGCAACAAAGATCAACAAAGACAAAAACATGCATTACTTAATGGTAAAGGGATCAATGCAACAAGAAGAGTTAACTATCCTATGCACCCAATACAGGAGCACCCAGATTTATAAAGCAAGTTCTTAGAGACCTACAAAGAGACTTAGACTACCACACAATAATAGTGGGAGACTTTAACACTCCACTGTCAATATTAGACAGATCAATGAGACAGAAAATTAACAAGGATATTCAGGACTTGAACTCAGCTCTGGACCAAGCAGACCTAATAAATATCTACAGAACTCTGCACCCCAAATCAACAGAATATACAGTCTTCTCAGCACCACATCACACTTATTCTAAAATCAACCACATAATTGGAAGTAAAACACTCCTTGGCAAATGCAAAAGAAGGGAAATCACAACATATAGTCTATCAGACCACAGTGCAATCAAATTGGAACTTAGGAAACTCACTGTAAACTGCACAACTACATGGAAACTGAACAGCCTGCTCCTGAATGACTACTGGTTAAATAACAAAATTAAGGCAGATATAAATAAGTTCTATGAAACCAATGAGAAAAAATACACAACATACCAGAATCTCTGGGACACAGCTAAAGCAGTGTTTAGAAAGAAATTTATAGCACTAAATGCCCACAGGAGAAAGTGGGAAAGATCTAAAATTGACACCCTAACTATGCAATTAAAAGAACTAGAGAAGCAACAGCAAATAAATTCAAAAGCTAGCAGAAGACAAGAAATAACTAAGATCAGAGCAGAACTGAAGAGATAGAGACATGAAAAACCCTTCAAAAAATCAATACAGGAACTGGTTTTTGAAAAGATTAACAAAATAGACCACTAGCCAGACTAATAAAGGAAAAAAGAGAGAAGAATCAAATAGACACAATAAAAATGATACAGGGGATATCACCACTGATCCCACAGAAATACAAACTACCATCAGAGAATACTATGAACACCTCTATGCAAGTAAACTAGAAAATTGGAAGAAATGCATAAATTCCTGGACACATACTCCCTCCCAAGACTATGCCAGGAAGAAGTCAAATCCCTGAATAGACCAATAGCAAGTTCTGAAATTGAGGCAGTAATTAATTAATAGCCTATCAACAAAAAAAGCCCAGGACCAGATGGATTCACAGCCAAATTCTATCAGAGGTACAAAGAGGAGCTGGTCCCATTCCTTCTGAAACTATTCCAAACAATATAAAAAGAGGGACCCCTTTTATGAGCTAACTCATCTTATGAGGCCAGCATCATCCTGATACCAAAATCTGGCAGGGACACAACAAAAAAAGAAAATTTCAGGCCAATATCCCTGAAGAACATCAATGCGAAAATCCTCAATAAAATACTGACAAACCAAATCCAGCAGCACATCAAAAAGCTTATCCACCATGATCAAGTTGGCGTCATCTCTGGGATGCAAGGCTGGCTCAACATACACAAACCAATAAATGTAATCCATCACATAAACAGAACCAATGACAAAAACCACATGATTATCTCAGTAGATGCAGAAAAGGCCTTTGATAAAATTTAACACCCTTCATGCTAAAAACTCTCAATAAACTAGGTATTGATGGAATGTATCTCAAAATAATAAGAGCTATTTATGAGAAACCCACAACCAATATCACACCTAATGAGCACAAGCTGGAAGCATTCCTTTGCAAACCAGCACAAGACAAGAATGCCCCCTCTCACCGCTCCTATTCAACATAGTATTGGAAGTGCAATCAGGCAAGAGAAAGAAATAAAGGTATTCAAATAGGAAGAGAGGAAGTCAAATTGTTTCTGTTTGCAGATGACATGATTGTATATTTAGAAAACCCCATCATCTCAGCCCCAAATCTCCTTAAGCTGATAAGCAACTTCAGCAAAGCCTCAGGATACAAAATCAATGTGCAGAAATCACAAGCATTCCTATACAACAATAGACAAGCAGAAAGCCAAATTATAAGTGAACTCTCATTCGCAATTGTTACAAAGAGAATAAAATACCTAGGAATACAACTTACAAGGGATGTGAAGGACCTCTACTCAAGGAAATACGAGAGGACACAAACAAATGGAAAAACATTCCATGCTCATGTATAGGAAGAATCAATATGGTGAAAATGGCCATACTGCCCAAAGTAATTTATAGATTCAATGTTAATCCCATGAAACTACCATTGTCTTTCTTCACAGAATTAGAAAAAACTACTTTAAATTTCAAATGGAACCAAAAAAGAGCCCGTATAGCCAAGACAATCCTAAGCAAAAAAACAAAACAAACAAAGCTGGAGGCATCATGCTACCTGACTTTAAACTATGCTACAAGTCTACAGTAACCAAAACTAGTATGGTATTAGTAGCAAACTATGGTACAATGCATGGTACTAGTACCAAAACAAATATATAGACCAATGGAGCAGAACGGAGGCCTCAGAAATAGTGCCACACATCTACAACCATCTGATCTTTGACAAACCTGACAAAAACAAGAAATGGGGAAAGAATTCCCTATTTAATAAATGGCGTTGGATAAACTGGCTGGCCATGTGCAGAAAACTGAAACTGGACCCCTTCCTTATAACATATACAAAAATTAACTCAAGATGGATTAAAGACTTAAATATAAGACCTAAAACCATAAAACCCTGGGAAGAAAACTTAGGCAATACTATTAAGGACATAGGCATGGGCAATGACTTCATGACTAAAACACAAAAAGCAATGGCAACAAAAGCCAAAATTGACAAATGGGACCTAATAAAACTAATGAGCTTCTGCACAGCAAAAGAAACTATCATCAGAGTAAACAGGCAACCTACAGAATGAGAAAATTTTTGCAATCTATCCGTCTGACACAGGACTAATAGCCAGAATCTACAAAGAACTGAAACAAATTTAAAAGAAAAAAAACAACCCCATCAAAAAGTAGGCAAAGAATATGAACAGACACTTCTCAAAAGAAGACATTTATGCAGCCAACAAACATGGGGAAAAAAAGCTCATCGTCACTGGTCATTAGAGAAATGCAAATCAAAACCACAATGAGATATCATCTCACTCCAGTTAGAATGGTCATCATTAAAAAGTAGGGAAACAATACATGCTGGAGAGGATGTGGAGAAATAGGAATGCTTTTACACTGTTGGTGGAAGTGTAAATTAGTTCAACCATTGTGGGGGACAGTGTGGCGATTCCTCAAGGATCTAGAACCAGAAATACCATTTGACCAAGCAATCCCATTACTGGGTATATACCCAAAGGATTAAGAATCATTCTCCTATAAAGACACATGCATATGTATGTTTATTGCTTCTCTGTTCACAATAGCAAAGACTTGGAACCAATCCAAATGCCCATAAATTATAGACTGGATAAAGAAAATGTGGCACAGAAACACCATGAAATACTATGCAGGCATAAAAAAGGATGAGTTCATGTCCTTTGCAGGTACATGGATGAAGCTGGAAACCATCATTCTCAGCAAACTAACACAAGAGCAGAAAACCAAACACTGTATGTTCTCACTCATAAGTGAAAGTTGAACAGTGAGAACACATGGACACAGGAAGGGGACCATCATACACTGGGACCTGTCAGGGGTTGGGAGGCTAGAGGAAGAATAGAATTAGGAGAAATACCTAATGTAGATAATGGGTTGATGGGTGCAGCAAACTACCATGGCACATGTAAACCTATGTAACAAACCTGCACATTCTGCACATGTGTCTCAGAACTTAAAATGTAATAGTAATAAAATAAAAAAAAAAGTGGCATGTATACAACAAGGAATACTATAAAGAGAACAAAATCGCATCCTTTGCAGCAACATAGAAGAAGCTGTAGGCCATTATCCGAAGTTAATTCATGCAGAAATAGAAAACCAAATACCCCATGTTCTCACTTAGTAAACAAGAGCTAAACAGTGAGTACTTACGGGCAAATAAAGATGGCAACAATAGACACTAGGACTACGAGGGAAGGAGGGGGGCAAGAATTGAAAAACCAACTACTAGGTACTATGCTCTTGGGTGACATGATCATTCATACCCCAAGACATCAGTGTTATGCAATAGGTTCATGTAACAAACCTATACATGTACCCACTGACTCTAAAATAAAAGTTGAAATTACATTTGAAAAGGTTTTATGGTTGGTACTTTTCTTCTTCCTACATTCCTACCTTGGTGAATCAACATCTCCCAAAGCATCAGTGATTCCCCCGATGTAGGTGATTAGATATCTGTAATATTAAATGCTTAGCTAGAGTTCAGAGCTTGCCCTCAGCATTTTAATTCCATGTTTTCCACACTGAACTTTTTTCTGTAAGCTTGCTGTTCTTCCTGACCTCTCCAGTTCTGCAAATGGCACTGCTATTCTCCTATCACACATCACCACCTTAAAAGGGGTCTTTTAGATCACTGACTCCTTTCTCTTCTTTGTCCCCTGCACCCACTCAGCCAGCACATGCTGCCACGCTGCTTCTGCCGTCTCTCCCTTTCCTGGCCGACAGCCCCACTTCACCCAATCGGAGATTTTCAACAGTGGCTATACATTAGATCATACGGTCAGCTTTAAAAAAGAATTTAAAAAATGCAGCCATTTCAGCTTCCCATTTCTGAACAACTGAGTCTGTGGCTCTGAGGTAAAAAGCTAGATTAAGGAATTAAAAAAAAAATCTCTCCAGCTAAGTACAATGTGAAGACATGCTTGGTAACACCTGAGTTCAATTATTTGCAAAAAAAAAAAAAAAAAAAAAGCCCATGGGTATTCCCCACCTCCTGTCTGTTACCAACCCAATCTTCCTTCTAGATCTCTGCCCTATTATTAACTTTCCTGTTACACTGCTTGGACAGGGGCAGTAATTTGCTTCAGTACCTTCAATGTCTCTCCACCATTGCTTTCAGAATATATTCATGTTCCTCAGTGTAGTCATGAATTCTTTTAGAACTGGACCCAACTTCCCAGCCTTCTTTCATGTTATTGCTTTTTTGTAAACTATAAGCATCTACAAAAGTAAGCATGCCCTACTTGGTCTCATTTCTTTGGTCATTATGTTCTCCTTGTCTGAATGGATTTTCTAATCTTTGTGTATCACTTAGGATGCATTCAGCTGCAGATTATAGATATGCAACTAAAAGTGGCTTGACAAACTCACTTGCATGTTTAAAAAGCTTGAAAGTGAGTTCAGGGATGAAAGCTTGTTTCTCTATGATTATCTTGCTTTCCCTCTAGATACCAAGATGGTAGCCACAACTCCAAGCATCACAGCCTTGGATGACCATATTCAAGGCAGAAAGAAAACACGGTTGCTATTATTTATTTATTTATTTTTAATCAGGAAGGAAACCTTGCAGACCTCCCTTCAATGCCATTAGCTAGCACTGAATCAAAGGACCATGTTCTGGTCTCAAAGAAGGCTGGAAAAGTGAATATCTGACACTAGCACCCTCCATACTGGGACACTGGCTCTTCCGGGAAAGAAGAAGTGAGTTGAGAAGGCAACCCATATGGGGAGGCAAACAACAACGTCTCTCACATTTTGTTTTGAAATACAATATATGGTTTTTAACCAAATTCCACACAAATGCGTTCTCTAGGAAGCCCTACTCAATCTACACCAGAGAAAACCTGAAGTTTTCTCTCTTTGCACTGTCGTGGTATTTTTGTTTAAATCTCTCTCATTCTTGTGTGCTTCTGCTTTTATGTTACTTGTGTACGTGTCTTATTTCCCATTGAACTATAAGCTCCTTGAGGGCAGGGACTATGTCTCAGCCATCTTTGTATATCCCATAGTAGCAAGTCAATGTAAACATATTTTATTGCAAGAATAATATTCTGGCATTTATTGCCCTCGTATTATTCTGGTGTCATTTTCAAACATGTTTTCAAAATTTGTGTTAGATGGCTATTCAGTCAAGGGACATGAAGCCGTAGTGAGAGCAAGTCTTCAGTTACTGTGTTCTTCCTGGTTCTTTCCTTCTACCCAGTCATCTGAAGGGCATGGTCTCCCCTTTCCTGCCCCTGCCAGTTTCAGAAAGGACAGATTCAGGTGGTAATGGCACACTCTGACTACCTCTAACAGGTCTATCAAAATATTTGGGGTTCTCTGCTTCAAGTCTAAATGTGGCCAGGCTGGAATAGATGCCGCCAGCAGGGCTAATGAGAAAAGCCCCACCAGGTGGTAACTCACCCCCACTGGGCCTCTCCAGGAGGAGTCAGCCAAGCAGAGAAGGGTGCTACATCTTCCCTCCACTTGGGAGACGCTGGCTTCAAAGGCATGGTCTGACAGGAAAACGAATGGAAATGAATAGAAGCCGGGAAGCACTGAGGCAATGTGAACTTATTAAAAGAGCAGTAGTAACAATAATTTTCAAAGCATTATTTATTTGAGAGTGAAAGGACAGGGATTTCATCAGCCTGAAATGCCAGAGCTTGGTTGCATTCAACTACCTGTGTGGTGATTCAGCAGAACCCACATGGGGTGTTATTTCATAGCAGCTTCCGGGAGAGGGAAAAAGTGCTTTAGAGCTTGTTATATTTTGCCCAGTGTGTGATGTATTGAGCAACCACGACCCTCGTCAACGTTTTTTTTTTTTAAAAGGAGCAACATTTTTTTTTTTAAGTTCTATTTTTTCCCTCTCCATTGCTTATAATCAAAGGGGGAGATGTGATCTAGGTTGTTGAGTGTGTGTATCTCTATGTGGGTGCTTGTGATTTCATGAAGAGTCTATGTGGGGACGTTGCTTGAACATGGATTCCCAGGCATTTTTCTGTAGTGGAGCAGAGGCTCATCTGGTGCAGCAAATACAGAGTCGTTAAATTGGATTTTCCTGGAGTGGAGAGGGGGGTGATGCTAGCAGCTGGCAGAATTAAGTAAAGCAGTGGGGGGCTGCCTATTTCCCTTAAGGGGGATGTGGTTTGTTGCCCAATTTTAAACTGTTGTGACTCAGTTAAGAGGAAATCAATTGGAAAACTTAAAATGACTTAATTGGCCATTAGAACACTGTGGCTCCACAAATATTTGATTTCCTCCACGTCCTGTCAGAGGATGCTGATGGGCCTTCTCCACTTCAACTTCCTTAGTAGCAATTCTTTGAGGCCCCTTTCTTTCCCACCTCGGGCCAGGCAATTGCTCCCTCTACAGCACAGAGAGTGATTATTGCCTGAAATCCGTGCTCTGTCCTGTGTGAGGACAAGGACAGGGCCTAATAGGGTAAGCAGGGTTCGAGGATTCAGGCTTGGCTTTGGTTGAATTTCAAGGACTTTGAAAGGATGGGGCTTAGCTGGGAGAACTTAGAAACTTAGATGAATCCATCGCACCATAAGTTGATGCCAGTATCAGGAATAATTTCCAAAAGTTGCTGATCCAGCAAGATGAAGCAACTCAAAATATATTTACCTTCTGATAATTTTACTGAGTGATTAATACATATGAGGCTCTAGACTCACCACTACCCATATTATTATCTAATTTCATATTTGAAACAGTGCTTTGAGTTTTCTACTATTATCTATAATTTGCAGATGAGGAAACTGAGGTTTGGAAAAGTTAAGTCATTGATCTCTGAATTTTAGCATGCATCAAAGTCACCTACAAAGCTTGTTAAAACACAGATTGCTGGAATTCCTTTCTGCCTGACTACCCTGAAACTGGGACATCAGCTGTTTCTTGTATTCTGACTTAAACTGAAACAATAGCTTTTCCTGGTTCCCGAAGCCTGCCAGCCTTTGAACTGGAACTACACCATCAGCTCTACTGGTTCTCCAACTTGTCAACTCACCCTGCAGTTCTGGGGCTTTGCCTGAGAATGTGCATTTCTGACAAGTCTCTACGTGATGCTGATGATGCTGGTTCAGAGACCACACTTTGTGAACCACTGCCTTAGGCTAAGGAAACTCAAACCTTCCTTAATAATTCCCCCAAACCAGATCCTGCTGCTCAGATTCTCCCAAGAGATTCAACTTCATTTAAACACACATTTAATTTGCTCTGTACTTGAGATGAGTAAGATACAGCTCTTTCTTTCAAAGTGCTCACAGGCTAGAACTAGGAGTGGGGAAGATAGAATCTAATGCGTAAATAAATAATTTCACTAGAATGTAGTAAGTGTCTATAGAGTTCAGTGGGGCCAAAAAGAGAGTGTAATCAGGTTTACCTGAGGGCAAATGATGTCTGAGGTCTCCATGGTGAAAGGAAGACTTATAGACTTATGAAGGAGATGAGAAACGCAAGGGGTCAAAGCTCAGAAAAGGTGGCCAGTCCCTCCTCAGGTCCTCATTTCTTTTAGTTTGGCCTGGTTGCTTTTGGCACCGTGTTTGGCCTGATTGCTTTCTATATCCACCCTGCTGTGCATTGGTTATCTTCCTGCCAACTTGGTTACCCACACCTGGTCTGCTCGGGCCCATCCAGGAGACACTCAGGAGAAATGCATGCTGAACCCCTTCTCCCTCAATTGTTCTGGGGATTGAAAGAGGCTCCATGAGCTTTACAACCAGCGAAAATTGTCGCCAGATTCACAATTCTGGCCAACATGTCTATGCTTTGAAGTCTGGTTTCTGCATTTTACAATTCTATTTTAAAAATGTATTAAAGATGTTTAAACGTGGCAGAGACTTCCAATAAAAGCTGTGCTGCTTGAGAATCAGGATGCTGGTCTCAATTTAAAATGCCTGTTAAAAAATAAGATACTCATGTAAAAGGGGCTCTGAAGGACTGACCAAATAGCTCTTATGGAAATCAAGCTCACTCACCAATGGCTCTGATAGGATTTGAGAGGTGAGCATGCCCTGTGTCTATGCCCTGTTTATGCCCTGAAAGTGCCTTTTAATACAAAGCGATTGAATTTTTGTTTAACTCAGTCACTAACAAAACCCCATAAAACCAAAACAGGAAAAAGTCTCTGACAAAATAACTTGGCAAAAACTTTGACTTAAAAACCAAACAAGGTCTAATAAGTAGTACCTATTATTCTACAAGTACTGACTCCCTGAAGAGGTGTCTGGGGTCATCCCGTACTGCCACAGAATCACAACGCTGAACATCATTTGGGGACGAATCTCTCTTGACAGTCTATTGTCTTGATAACTTGATTAGACCCTTTAGGAAGCTACCGAAAAGAGAAGATGTGGTTCCTGACCTGTGTTCTCCCTGTTACTACCTATGCTCAGTTACCCAAAAGGCATTACTGATTCTGGCTTAAGTCTTCTTTCCTTTTCTCCATCCTTACTGTTGTTGCCTTTGTTGAGGTTGTTACTTGTGTGCCAAATACTCCAGGTTAATTTATCCAACACCCGTTTCTATTCCTTTTTCTCAGTGTCTCCCTGTTATTTAAAATCTAGGAAACTAAAATTCACATTCTCAGACTCCCTTAAGTTAGGGCCATGTGGCACAGTCTGGCCCATGAAATGTAAACCAAAGTTGGCTGGGGATTTCTGGGATGCTCTTGTTTCCCTGATATAAGCACTGACACTTTCTTTTCCCATTCTTTCCTTCTTTCGGTTGCCTGAAATAGGATACATCAGCTAGATCTGTCACTGCCATCTTGTGACTATGAGCGAAATGCCAGGAGAATTGGAGAATCCTTGGCTCTGCCATTTTGAGCTGCTGAACCAATGTCTACAATGGCCAACTTCTGGATTTCTCCTTACAAAAGAAGAAAAAACCCTCTATTTAAGCAATTATTTTTCAGTTCTTTATTACTTAAAAGCATAGATATTATCTGAGTTATTACAAGAGCTCAGAATGATTAACTTGCTTAAACATACACAGCTAAATGTATGTGTATGCTTAAGCAAGTTAATTAATCATTAAATGGCAGAACCAGAATTAAATCTGATAGATTTGAGGCTAACTCTAAACCTTGTATCCATTGAATTTTCTTCTGTATATCTCTTGCATAGTATACTGTCTAGTTGTTACATTAATGTTTTTTCTTTTTTAAGGAAAAGATACCTCCTAAAATTTGCTGTAATACATCTGTCTTGGTGGATACGGGTAGTTATCTTATGACATAATTTACTCTGAAAGAATCACTGGAAAGACCCTTCTCAATTATGTAGCTATCAGGCAACTGAGCCGTGGCTGCCCTGAGGAAAGGGTCATAGACCGTTTCTGTGGCTTAACAAAACCAGCTTCTCCAAATAACAACTTGGTGTATAGATCTGATCATTGCAGTAGAAATGACATTGTCAAAGCCAAGAAGTCTTCTGGGAGGTAATGATGGCAATCATTACCAGTCCTACCACACCCTCACCTTACGTTTGAGATTCAGCATCTTTAGATGCCTCAGTGGGACTCAGTCTCAATTGTGGTCTATAGACAGGAAAAGAAAAGTAAAGACCATCCATGAGGGAATTTCCCCATGAGGCAAAGCAGTGTAAAGTGGGCCCTCAGATTCAACTGCAACACTTAGACTGATGCAGAGACAGGCTGGACCTGCTTTAAGACTAAGAGCTGAATATGTCAGCGTGAACCAGCTTTTGTTGTTCCAAGCATGATAAGCTCTGTCCACAGAGTTGAACCAGCAAAATCACCACTTCACAGTGAAAAATGCATCAGTGTGCATGGAACCAACAATAGTAAGTTGTTTGAAAACTGGGGTATCTTGCCACCTGGTCCAATTCTGAAGTTCACTTTCTGACAGGCATTTGGAAGTAAGACTGGGCCTCTCCATAAGAAGGAAATACAGGGGTTCTTAAGTAACATAAAAGCATATCCTTTAAAAGATCCTAGATTCCTGTTATTCTGACAAATGGAGGATCCAGCAATTTTAATTTGACAATATGAGATGTGGTCTAATTTGTCTCCTGAGCTGGTGAAACAGGTAGCAACAGCTACGCAAGTAAAAGGGCTAATAGACAAAAACCAAGGGAAAATATTATAACTGAAGTAATCAAAATATGGATTAACAGGCATTGTTCATGAAAGATAATAATGTATTTGGGTTCAGAGCATACTGAATCAACTAACTTATATTTCAAAGGCTCCTTTTATGTTGAATTTTCCCCCAATGGTAGACAGTCTCTGGAATCAAGAGTTACACTGGAGAGAGGGTGGGTCACTGGGAAAGTCTGTGTAACATTATTTTCAGTTCCATGTTATTCAACCTGACTTTATGTGCCAATAAATATTCACGCTGGCTAGAAGCAAAGATAGTATTAACCTCCTTGCATCATGTGGGAGGGAAGCTTCAGCTTTAATGCTAATGACTTTTACATTATTTTATCAGGATCTTTAAACCTTGGACCATTCTGAATCACAATATTGAAGAGTCAACATTATTTTATTAAATGTATAAATACATATAGAAGATAGTAAAAGATAAATCCAGCAAGGGTAGATTAGGTGTCTTAATGTTTGAGTTAATTCGTAATATGGATAACATTAAGTGTTTAGGATTCTACTAACAGTGCAATATTTAAAACTTGAGTTTTAGAAATCAATTCCAGATTTGCAAAGAACAAAACATTAATGTCTAACTATCTTAAAATTCTCCAAAAGGACTTACATTTTTAAGTCCAAGTAGAGGTCTTTATGAAAAACATATCATGCCAGTTTTCAGAACGCGTCCAGAATTAAGCATGAAAGGAGGGATGTAATAGGTTTTTTGAACCGTTAAAAAGTTGCTCCAAGCACTCTGCTAAACACTTCATGCTCCTTTTAATCTCCATAGTAGTCACATGAAGTAGGTGTTCTTATTGTCCCCATTTTACAGACAAACTGAGGTACAAAAGGATTCATGGATTGCCCCAAATTACACAGCCTACAGTGAATTAGTAAGCATTAAATTCTGATTGTCCTTGAAAATGTGCCTGCCTTAAGTTATGCCTAGTACCATCCTCCATCTTCACTTTCCCAAGTCTTCCTTCCTCCCTTCAGATTCTTCTAAATGGGGACTAAGGAGTTATACACAATCCACACTTTTAAGCCTCAATTAATTTCCAGGTACATATGGTTTTCCTGACACTTCTATTGTGTCTCAAAGAAAATATCTGCTGAAATGTTAATGATTGGCCTTTATCATATGGTAGGCAATTTATATCCATCTCTACTGCTGTTGCAAGTTCCTTGACTAATTTTGAATTTCCCTAAGATCTGACAATGGCCTTACCAGAAGACACTTAATTGTGTTGAATTGAATGATTGCTATATGGTACAGGCAAAGCAGCAAATCAAGCTCATATGATTTTGGCCAGGTCTCTTCTCAGGCTGGAGGTCACATCTAAACTCAAAGCCTTAGCTGTGGGAGACATGCTGATGGTTGCTGCTATGTCCTCATGATGGGAAGCTAGCCATGCTTCAATCTTGACTTTTTTTTTTTTTTTTGAGACAGTTTTGATTTTGTTGCCCAGGTTAGGGTGCAATGGCACGTTCTTGGCTTACTGCAACCTCCACCTCCCTGGTTGAAGCGATTCTCCTGCCTCAGTCTCCTGAGTAGCTGGGATTACAGGTGCCCGCCACCATGCCCAGCTAATTTCTGTATTATTAGTGGAGACGGGTTTCACCATGTTGGCCAGCCTGGTCTCGAGCTCCTGACCTCAGGTGATCCACCTGTCTGGGCTTCCCAAAGTGCTGGGATTACAGGTGTAAGCTACTGCACCCAGCCCAATCTTGATTTTTATCACATGTAAATAAGAATTTGGAACTCTCTGAAGAGAGGTACATATTACTTCTACAAAATTAATTTTACTTTAACATACTGAATTATAACATACTGAGCATTAAATGTTGCATAGAATAGCACTCTGGCTTTAACCCACATGTTAGTTTTCTCTTGCTATCACAATGAATTTATTTTACATAAATAGAAATACCAATATATGGCATTTTGTGGCTGGTTTCTTTCATGTAGCATAATGCTTTCAAGGTTCATCCATAGTGTAGCATGTATCAGTAGTTTGTTCCTTTTATATCCAAATAATATTCCATTGTATAGACATACCGCATTTTGTTTATCCATTCATTAATCCAACCATTTGGGTTGTTTCCATTTTTTACTGTTATGAATAAAGCTGCTATGAATATTTGTCTACACAGTTTTATGTGAACATATGTGTTCACATGTATGAGGGTCTTGGGTCCCTTATCAAAAATTAATTATCCATATACTGGCTTATTTTTGGACCCTCAATTCTAGGCCATTGATCCATATGACTATCTTTATGCTAGTACCACATGGTCTTGATTATTGTACTTTACTAGTAACTTTAGAAATCAGGAATTGTGATAGCTCAATTTCATTCATGTTTTTCAAAATGTTTTAGCTGTGCTTGAGTTTTTGCACATCCATATGAACTTAAGAATCAGCTTTCAATTTCTGTAAAAAAAAGGTAGCTAGAAATTTGATAGGGATTACATCAAATTTGTAGATAAAATAAGTATTGCCTTATTAACATTATTAACTTTTCTGATCCATGAACATGGGAGGAAAACATATATTTATATAGAACTTCTTTAATTTCTTTCAATAGTGTTTTAGGTGTACAGGTCTTGACTTACTTTGTTAAATATATTTTATTTTGTTTGATACAGTTATTAAAGGAATTATTTTCTTAATTTCATTTTTGGATTGTTTGTTTTGATGCATAAAAACACAACTAATTTTTGCATAATGATCTTGTATTATGAAACCTTGATGAATTAGTTTATAATAATTTTGTTGAGTCCTTAGAATTTTCTACATACAAATCATATCGTCTGCAAATAGAGATGGTACTTTTTCCTTTACAATCTGGCTACCTTTTAATTCTTTTTCTTGCCTAATTGCCTTAACTAGAACATCTAGTGCAATGTTGAATGGAAGTGGCAAGAGTGGACATGCTCTTCTTCTTTCTGATCTTACGGTGTATTAGTCCATTTCCATGCTGTTGATAAAGACATACCCAAGACTGAGTAATTTATAAAGAAAAAGAATTTAATGGACTCACAGTTCCACATAGCTGGGGAGGCCTCACAATTACGGCAGAAGGCAAAACGCATGTCTTATGTGGTGGCAGGCAAGAGAGAAATGAGAGACAAGTGAAAGGGGAAACCCCTTATAAAACCGTCAGATCTTGTGAGACTTATTCACTGCCATGAGAACAGTATGGAGGAAACTGCCCCCATGATTCAATTATCTCCCACCAGGTCCCTCCCACAAACATGAGAAACATGGGAGCTACCATTCAACATGAGATTTGGATGGGGATGCAGCCAAACCATATCATGGGAGAAAGTACTGTGTTTCTGTCATAAGTATAATGATAGCTGTGGGGTTTTTTGCAAATGTATTTTTTCAAGCCAAGATATTTTACTTCTATTCTTGGTTTGTTGAGTGTTTTTTTAAAATCATTAAAGGGTGTTAGATTTTTGTCAAATGCTTTTTCTGTGTCTATTGAGATGATCATATGATTTTTAAACCTTTATTCTATGAATACAGCATGTTATATTGGTTAACTTTTGTATTTTAAACCAACCTTGCATTCCTGGGAAAATCCTACTTAGTCATGGTGTACAATCCTCTTAATGTGTTACTGATCCAGTTTGCAACCATTTGCCTGTATTCCTAAAGGGTATTGATCTGTAGTTTCTGTTTTTTGTAATGTGTGTGTCTGGCATCATAGAATGAGTTGGGAAGTGTTCCCTCTCATTCTATTTTTTGGAGGAGTTTGTGAAAAATGTGTGTTGATTTTTTAATGTTTGGTATAATTTGCCAGTGAAGTCATCTAGTTCTGGGCTTTTATATAAGAAGCTTTTAGATTACCAATATATTTTTCTTACTTATTATCAATCTGATCAGATTTTCCATTTCTTCTTGAGTCTGTTTTATTAGTTTTTGTCTTTCTGGAAAATTGTTCACTTCATCTAGGTTACCTAGTTTGTTGGCATACAATTTTTCACAGTATTCCCTTATAATCCTTTTATTTCTATAAGGTTGGTAGGTTACATCCTTCACCTCTGATTTTATGAATTTAAGCCCTTTCCCTCTTTTTTCTTGGTCAATCTAGCTAATGGTTTGTCAATTTTATTGATGTTTTCAAAGAACAGAGTTTTGGTTTCATTGACTCTCTCTATTGTTTTCTATTCTTAATTCATTTATTTGGATCTTACTTAGTTTTATTATTTCTCTTATTTCATTTGCTTTGGATTTCATTTTGCTCTTCTTTTCTAGCTTCTTAAGGTGGAAGTTTAAGCTATTGGGTTAATGTATTTATTCTTTTTTAAAGAAGTGTTTGCAGTTTTAAATTTTTCTGTAAGTACTGCTTTCTGTGTATATCATAAATTTGGGTATGTTGTATTTTAATTCATCTCAAAGTATTTTCTAATTTCCATTTTAATTTCTTGTTTGACCCATTGATTATTTAAAAGTGTGTTAGTTAATTTTTACAAATTTTTGAATTATTTAGATTTCCTTCTGCTATTGATTTTTAGTTTCATTCTATTGTGGTCATAGAACACACAATTTTTGTATGATTTAAATATTTTTAAAGGTACTGAGACTTGTTTTATGATATAATGCACTATTTATCCTGGGGAATGTTTATGTGCACTTGAGAAGAATGAAGAATGTATAGTCTACTTCTGTTGGGTGGAATGTTCTATCAGTGTCTGATATAGTTGGTTTACAGTGTTGTGCAAATCTTCTATTTCCTTGCTGATTTTCTAACCACTTGTTGTCATTATTTAGAGTTGATTATTGAAATCTCCAACTGTATTATTGAATTATCTATTTCTCCCTTCAATGCTGTCAGTTTTCAAAGGTCTAATATTCAGAGTCTACAAATAACTTAAGCAAATTACAAGAAAAGAACTAATTCCATTAAAAAATGAGCAAAGGACATGAATAGACACTTCTCAAAAGAAGACATCCATATAATTAACAAACATGAAAAAAAAAGCTCAACATTACTGATCATTAGAGAAATGCAAATTGAAACCACAATAAGATATCATCTCACACCAGTCAGAATAGCAATATTAAAAAGTTCAGAAACAACAGATGCTGGCAATGTTGCAGAGAAAAAAAGAATGTTTTTATACTATTGATGGGAGTGTAAATTAGTTCAACCATTGTGAAAGGCAGTGTAGCAATTCCTAAGACCTAGAGGCAGAAATACCATTTGACCCAGCATTCCCATTACTGGGTATATACCCAAAGGAATATATATAATTCTATTATAAAGATACATGCACATGTATATTCATTGCAGCACTCTTCACAATAGCAAAGTCGTGGAATCAACCCAAATGCCCATCAATGATAGACTGGATAAAGAAAATGTGGTACATGCACACCATGGAATACTATGCAGCCATAAAAAGGAATGAGATCATGTCCTTTACAGGGACATGGATGGAGTTGGGAGCCATTATTCTCAGAAACAGAAAAGCAAATGCCGCATGTTCTCACTTGTAAGTGGGAGCTGAATGATGATATGGGCACAAGTGGGGAATAATACACAGAGGCCTTCTGGAAGGAGGTGGTGGGAGGAGGGAGAACATCAGGAAAAATAGCTAATGGACACTGGGTGTAATACCTACATGGTGAGATGATCTGTGTAGCAAACCACTGTGGCACACATTTACCTGTGTAACAAACTTGCACATCCTGCATATGTACCCCTAAACTGAAAACAAAAGTTGAAGAAAAATATTCTGTTTTTGCTTTATATATTTTGGTGTTCTGTTGTTAGTGTCTATATATTTATAATTATTGTATCTTCTTGATGGGTTGATCTTTTTACATTATAAAATATCATCATGTATCTCCAGTAATGATTTTCTGTCTTGAAATCTATCTCAAATGATATTAGTATAGTCACATCAGCTATCTTTTGGTTATTGTTTGCATGGTGTATCTCTTTCTACTCTTTCATTTTTAACGTGTTGGTGTCTTTGAAACTAAAGTGAGTCGCTTTAATCTGCACTCCTATGTTTGTTTGCAGCACTGTTTACAATAGCTAAGATGTGGAAGCAATCTAAATGTCCATCTACGGATGAATGAATAAAGAATATGTACATATATACAATGGAATACTTTTCAGCCATACTAAAGAATGAGATCCAGTCATTTAGAACAGTGTGGATGGAATTGGAGATCGTTATGTTAAATGAAATAAGTTAGGCACAGAAAGACAAACGCTGCATTTTCTCACTTATTTGTGTGATCTAAAAATTAAAAGAATTGAACTCATGGACATAGAGAGTAGAAGCATGGTTATCAGAAGCTGGGAAGGGTAGTGGGAGGGTTGGGGGGTGGTGAAGATGGTTAATGGGTACAAAAAAAATAGAAAGAATGAATAAGACCTACTATTTGATAGCACCACAGGGTGACTATAGTCAATAATAACTTAATTGCATATTTAAAAAAAACTTAAAGAGTGTAATAGGATTGTTTGTAACTCAAAGGATAAATGCTTAAGGAGATGAATACCCCATTCTCCATGATATGCTTATTTCACATTGTGCACCTATATCAAAACACCTCATGCATCCCATAAACATATACACTTACTATGTACTCACAAAAATTTAAAAAAAAATGAGTCTCTCTTAAACAATATGTAGCTGGACCTTACTGTTTTCAATCCATTCATCCAATTCATCCAAAAGGCCAATATCTGCCATTTACTAGTAGTTTTATCTATTTATATTTAATGTAATTACTGATAATAGGATTTATGTTTGCCATTTTGTTTTCTAGATATATATGCCTTTTTCCTCTCTATTCATCCATTACTGCCCTTTTTTTGTGTTAAATAGATATTTTCTACTATACCATTTTAACTACCTTTCCTTTGTTACTATATATTTGAGCCTTTTTTTGGTGGTTGCTCTGAGAATTACCATTAACATCTTAATTTATAACAATCTAAATTAATACCAACTTAATTTAAATAGTATATAAAGACTTTTCTTCTATATAGTTCCATTACCCCTCTCCTTTATCCTGGTTTTTGTCACAAATTACATCTTTATATATATTTTGACCCTCAACATAGATTTACAATAATTGTTTTATGATGTTGTCTTTTAAATAATATAGGAGAAAATAGGAGTTAGAAATGCAAAACATACTTTTACCATTCTTTCTTTACATTTACCTATGCAATTACCTTTACCAATGTTTTTTGTTTCTTCATGTTGAATGAAGTGTTGAATCTAGTATCCTTTTAATTCTGCCTGAAGACTCGCCTTTAGTATTTCTTATGAGGCAGGTCTGTTAGCAACAAACTTTCTGTTTTTGTTTATAGCAATGAACACTCTGAATTATTTGCTTTTATAAAAACTCTGGTTTGTCTATTTTGTTTACCTTTATTAAATATTATTCTTGCCTTCTTTTTAAAATAATGATTCTACTGGTTATGAAATTATTGACTGACAGCTTTTTGCCTTCAGCATTGCATATGTCATCCTACTGTCTTGTGGATTCTGTTGTTTTTATGAGGAATAAGTTGTTAATCATATTGATGATCCCTTTTACATGATGACTCACTTGTCTCTTGCTGCTTTCAAGATTGTGTCTTTGTTTTTGGCTTTTAACAATTTGATTTTAATGTTTTCATATATTACTCTGAGTTTATTTTATGTGGAGTTTATTTAGCTTAGATGTGTAGATTAATGTTTTTCATCAAATGTGGGAAGTTTTTTTGCCATTTTTCTTCATATATTCTTTCTACCCCTTTCTCTCTCTTCATCCTCTTCTGGAACTTCCATTATGTGTATATGTTTATTTCTGTCTTGATGATGCCCCATGGGTCTCTAGGCTGCATTCATTTTTCTTAATTTATTTTTTCTTTCTGTTCTTCAGGCTGAGTAATCTCTAAGGACTTATCTTCAGGTTTGCAAATTCTTTCTTCTGTTAGCTCAAATCTAATCTTGAGCCCTCCTAATGACGTTTTCATTTCAGCTGATGTATTTTGAAACCCAGATTTTCTATTTGTTTTCTTTTTCTTTTTATAATTTCTGTCTCTTTATCAATGTTTGTTTTTGGTGGAACATTGTTCTCATATTTGCCCTCAGTTCTTTAGACATTATTTCATTTAGTTCTTTGAATACAGTTAAAATACTCTATTTAAAGTTTTTGTCTAAAAACTTAGATTTCTTCAGAGATTATTTCTATTGATTTTTTTTCTGTGTATGGTCATAATTTTGTTTCTTTGCATGTCTTATAATTTCTGGTTGAAAACTGGACATTTAGAATACAATAATATGTGCAACTGATTTGTACAATCCTACAAATCAGATTTTTCCCTCTATTCAGGGCCTACTGTTGTCACTGCTTGTTATAGTTGTTGTTATCTGTTTCATAACATCTAAACAAAGTCTAAAGTTTGCATTATTTGTCATGGGTGGCTCCTGAAGTCTTTGGTTAGCTTAGTGGTCAGCTAATGAGTGGACATATTTTCTTAAATTTTAGAACAATAAACCTCCCAGTCTTTGCCAAGGGGTGCTGAGTGTGTGTGTGAGCACATCTTCAACACCAAGCCAGGCAGTTGACAGTTATGCCTTAGCCTTTCCTTCCTGCTTATGCAGACCCTCAAAGATAGTCAGAGATAAGAGGTTAGGGTCTTGTCAGGTTTCTTGAGCATGTGAACAGTCCTGTGTATGTACATGGGCTTTTAGATTTCCAGGAATATGTTGGAACTTTTAAAACCCTCATTGACATTTCATTCTTCAATTCTTTATTGTAAGCTTTTTGGTTAGCCTATTGTTTCCAGTGACTGTAACCCACTTCTTCAGGCAGTTATGAAGTCAAACAATTACCTGCAACTATTTTCAACACTCATCTCCATGGAAAAGGCTTTTTGCATAAGGGGAGCTCTGATTCAGGCCAAATAATGACACCCTTGCAAAACTGGTCTTCCAGGGAACCACCAGAAAGGTTATTTAATGACTGTACTCTGGCAACGGAGCTTTGAAGAAACTCTAAGTTCTGCCCACTGCAATGGCTGCAGGATTTTTATTTTAAGGCTGCCACTGAGCTGAAAATCAGAACTGTGACTAGGGAAAGTTAAAACACCTTAAAGCTCACGGTTATTACCAAGGTTCAGCTGTTTTTCTTTCTGCAAGCTTTTGCTTAATTTTCAGTTTTGAAAAGTTGAGTTTGACCATTTGACAGTTTTGAATTTGCTTTCATGGAGAAGATAATTTTCAGTGGTTTTTTTCTCTGCCATTTTGGCTGACATTATTTTTTTAAAAATATTTTAACATACATATTTTTTTACTTCTGGAATTTCTATTGGGTTTCTTTGAAATCTACCTATTCAAATCTGCCTGTTTTTAGTTTTTTTTTCCATTTTCATTACATAATTATCTCCTTAGTTCATTTCAGAATCTTAAACATACTGTTTTTGAAGTTTATCTTCAGATTACTATATTGATCTGAAATAAATTCCCCTTCTGATTTATCTGAAATAAATTTCTCTTCTGATTGTTGATTTAGATGTTCTCTTTCTTAATGGGCTTACTGATCTTAATGTGTTTTGTAATTTTATCTTGGAGGCCCAAGTTGAATTTGCATCTCTTCCTCTCCTTCTGCCTCTACCTTCTCCTCTTTCTGGTTCATGCTCATGTATATGTATTCTTCTCTGTCACCTCCATCGAGTTCTCCAGGTGTTGAAGTCCAGAACTAGATCTTATATTGTAGGCTCAGTTTTTCTGTTTATGCACAGGGATACTAAAGTTATAACAGATACATCCAGTAGAGATGGTTAACCCAGGTCCTACCTTTTTCCTCATCTTTCTTTTATGGCTTGGCATTATCTTCTCAGTTTCCAACTGTCTACAATGAGACAGGCTCTATTCTTTCTGGGATATAAGCTAGTTGCCTCTGCCTTCTCCTAGATTTTATGCCCAGTAAACTTGTGCCTTCAGCCTTACTGACTGCATTGTGTTTATGTTTAGTTCTGGGAATACTTATCTTGCTTTTGAATATAGCATATTTTGTACATCTGTCATTTTAAATATTTTGTCTGTTATCACTATGTTTGGGGTATTGGCAGAGAAAGAAAAGGGACAAAAGATGATCTTGTGATATCATATTGTCTGGAAATTCTCTGAGACAGTTTTTCAAGTTTGGCTCCTATAACTGCAATTTAATGTTCTACAGGCCATTTTCCTTTACTATCTTCAAATGAGATTTTAATTTTGGCATTGCTCCTTTAATTTTCATGAAATCCATTATTATTTTATCATCTCCTTTTTGATCTTAATGTGTTCTCTGTTCCTGTTTTATAGATGATATTTCTCCTTCTTCTTTTTTCTCTCCCCTTCCTCTTATTTTTGGTTTTTCTTCCTTCTCATTAGTCTTCTACATTTTTTAAAAATTGAAGGTAAAATGAGTTTACTTCTGACTTTCAGAGTCAGCTGTTTTTATAGATCTGCTATTCACCTTGATCATCCAGACAATGTTCTTTTTTCTGGATTTATAATATTTTCAATGGCCTTGTGTTGCTTTGTTTTTCTGTTTATTCAACTTTAAGCAAGAAGAAATATTCCAGATTTGGTGTGTGTTAATAGTTTGATTATTTGGATCGCTCTCGGCTCTGTTGTTAGTTTTCTTAAAGCTGAATATGTACAACTCCTAGACCAATTACTAATGATAAGCAGGTTTTCATCTCATCTGGCAATGTGGAAAGATAGAGGGTCTTCTGTCTCCATTTCCAAATTATCTTGCACTCTTTAGCTATTTAGTAAATTAAAAACTATTTTTATTTTATTTATTTTTTGAGACTGAGTCTCACTCTATTGCCCAGGCTGGAGTGCAGTGGTGCGATCTTGGCTCACTGCAACCTCTGCCTCCCGGGTTCAAGCAGTTTTCCTGCCTTAGCCTCCCTGAGTAGATGGGATTAGAGGCACCTGCCACCATGCCTGGCTAATTTTTGTATTTTTAGTAGAGATGGGGTTTTGTCATGTTGACCAGGCTGGTTTCAAACTCCTGACCTCAGGTGATCTGCCTGCTTCGGCCTCTCAAAGTGCTGGGATTACAGGTGTGAGCCACCACTCCTAGCCCTATTTCTGATGCAAGAACAGAAAACAAAACACCGCATGTCCTCACTCATAAGTGGGTGTTGAACAATGAGAACACATGGACACAGGGAGGGGAACATCACACATTGGGACCTGTTGGGGGGTGGGGGGAATTATGGGAGGGATAGCAGGGGGTGGGGGGATTGTGGAGGGATAACATTAGGAGAAATACCTAATGTTGATGATGGGGGGGATGGATGAAGCAAACCACCATGGCATGTGTATACCTATGAAACAGTCTTGCACCATCTGCACATGTACCCCAAAACTTAAAGTACGTATAAAAAAAACAAAAACAAAACCTTTTACATACTCCTGCCAGTATTTTCCTTCTTGGATCTAGAAACTTTATTTTCTGTATTATGTCTTCAAAAACGCAAAGTACCACCTTCGGTAGCCCCAGGATTGCTAGTGAGTATTTTGAATGGTATAGTTTTTGTGTTTCTCAACCATGGGACAGGCTTATGAAGAGGAATATATCATGTCCCTATTTACAGGTTTTGATGGCAGGTGTCATTGGTTTTCAGCTGCATAGACCTGCCATGTCTTTAGTTTTGCTTTTCATTGTATTGTCATTGGGGGAGCCACAGTTGTGAGGCTATCAATCACCACATGTGCTAGAAATAATAATCATCACTCTCCTTAATATTTGGGAAGCATGATAGATTTTAGTCTTTTTTGTATGTTCATGGATAATCATAGAGAAAAAAATGGAGCAACCAAATCAGACCCGAAGCCATTTGAATTGGAAGTCATATAGACAAATCCATATTTCTAAGAGCAAATTCTATTTTCTTAGTGGTTGTGCTGGGGTTTTGTTTGTTTTCAAATTTAAAGATTCTTATTACCTATGCACACTTGAACTTCAACTCTCCTTATGTATAGAACTCCCAAGGAAGTTCTATGTGGGAAATCTCTGAGAAGTTATTCATTGGAGAAGAATTTTGGAAGAGTAAATTTGGGCATCTAGAAAGTTTGGACATTTTTCAACCAGTGGTGGTTTCAAACCCTTTCACAACTGGTAGACTTAAAAATCAGAATGGTTGCTGTACATAATGCTGGGAGGGGGACCTGTTATTCCAGGCATACATTCATTCATTCATGCTAGATCATGGGGATCTTGAAGAAGTCATGAGGGAGAAGCCGGAGAAGCCAGAGAAGCAGATGGGGGAGGGAGGTTAGGATCCACTAGGGACTCAGCACAGTGACTCTTTGCCTGAAGAACTATATAAATATATTAAAAGCTAATATGCTGGTAGATGAACATCAGTCCCAGCCCTGGATTTTAACCACCAACCTAAGTAGCTATCTATCTTATGATAAGCACAAAATATGTGTGGAATAAAGGAATGGACAACAAATAGATAAATGCATAAGGATGTGCCTAACCCAAATTGGAGTGCCCAGTGACACTGGGAGATGTTTTTCTATCAATAAAACAAGATTATGATACTTGCCCTTTGTCTATTTCATAGAGAGAACTATGAAAAGACACTTAGAAAAACAATTTATTTTGCTGCTGTTAGGAGAAAAACGCCTGCTGAATCAATTCTGGGTGTTGTTGTTGACAAAGTGTGTGGCACCCTGTGGGAGCCAGTTCAGTCAAGAACAGCAGTGATGCTAATCATCGTCATATCATCGCAGGCCTAATTTACTTTTCACTCAGAGTTAATAGGCAAAGTGGTAGTCTGAAAATTACCATTCATTTTCTTCTGGAAAATATTTTCAATGCCTCTTGAAGAGTGAACCAAAGGCAGGCAAATGTTCCTTTCAGGTAGTTTGCACCCAGTTCTCCAGAAATGCTTACTGTCCACCCCACCCGCTATGCACATACAATTAATATGCAACTTTGAGAAGCCCCCTTGCCCCCCAACACCCACATGAACACACCACCAAAGGAAATTCCTTGAATGGTTGCACGCTGGCCTTGGAGAATCAGCTTCTGTGTGCTCCTGCTCGGCTTTCCCCATTCGCCTCCAGTCTTCCCAGCCCGTATGGGCAATCATCGCACTTCATTGTCCAGTACCATCATTACAATATTGTTATCATCTGAGCTGGAGTCTGACACTTTCTCTAAGACCTTTCAAATAACCCCTTTACTAGGCTTCAGTACCAAACCATTCAGGGCAAATCTCTGCTTTGTGCTTGTCAGCCTTAATAGACTGGATGTCACTTGAGCCTGTAAAAAGTGCCTGCTCCTCAGCTGTCAGTCAGTCCTGGTGGTGTCAGCTGAGAGCGTGGCTGGAGCTGGCTGGATTAGAGGGTAGTTACCATAGCTGTCAAATTACTGACAGCCTGACACCCACACTCCCAACTTCCTCTTACTGTATTTGGTTTCTATCGAGCTCTCTGGACCTTTCTTAAGGTGGATCTCTCTGTTGGAAACAGATCATAATTTGGTTAGCATCTTTAGAAGTTGGGCTCTTTTCTCTCCTGCTCTGGTTTTCAGAGAGACCCTTACTTTGAGCAGCTTTTATATTTCAGTGAATATTTTTAACCTCATTTCAGCAAAGAGTACCACCTCCCTATACTTTCCGTGTTAATAGAAACTCTGTGTTTGTGTATTTCAGGTTCATCATCCTAATTCAAGAATAGATAGTCCCTGCCCAAAATGTTTCCTCTTATCTCTTTTTCATCTATAGTGTTTTCTTCCTCTTCTTCAGTCATATCTTTGCTCTGGCCCTTTGTGTTAGATGAGATGCTCAGTTTGAGTGTGTATGTGTGCACTTGTGTGTGTGTGTGTGGTGTGTATGTGTGCATTGTGGGATGTGGGTATATATAGAACTGTTGATTTATCTATGAATGTTTGTAGATATATATCTATTCATACCTAATGAAAGGCAGTCAGCTAACAGCCAAGGCAGGAAGAACAAATTGGCACCTCTCCAAACTGCCTTAGTTAACTTTCACCTTCCATACAGCCAATTAGTGAATGAAGTTTACCTCTCTCTCCTTCCTGTCTTCTTTCCACTTTTCATTCACTCCTTTTCTTTCTCCCTCCTTTCCTTTTCCCCCTTTCACTCCTTTTCACATTTGATATGGGTTTACTATCTTGTAGTCCCCAGGCTGGACAAGAAGGCAAACAAAAATGAATGTGACTATACCCCGATATATAAGTTCACAGCTGCCTGCTCACATTCCTCAGGTATGTTTGAATTTCACAGCCTTTTATTTCTGACCAGGGAGCTAAGCTTAATTAACACTTTCATTTACTTAGCCAATAATCAAGGCTGATTTGCTTTTATTAAACCAGGCTTTGGGACCAGAAATGCAACTATTGCACAATCTTAAATTTGCTTACTGTCTAACCTGCCACAGAATTAAACTTGAGTCTGCAGTCTGAGCACAGCTTTCAGCACACTCAGGTATATGCACGTTTAGTGTTGTATGGCTATAGGGGAGAGAAAGTATTAGGCTTCAGAGAACCTACTTGTACCATGGGAAAGTCACTACATCTTGCTGAAACTCAGTTACCTTTTCTCTAAATTGGGGATAATGATTCTTATCTGCCAAACTTATAGTTTTGGTCTATGGTCCAAGTGAGGCTGACCACATATATAAGAAAAACACTTTCTAAAATGCAAGGTATCACAAATGCAAATTGTGATAATAATAAACATTGTATGTTTATATATAGGATTGAAATCATTGTTTTACTATTCTTATTTCCTTGGCCACATATACTTTGCTTTTATTTTCCTAGCATGCAACCACAGAGCTGAAAAATATGCTCCCCAGTAAAAGTAACATTACATATTGCTTAAACTTATGAACTCACACTCAAATCAGGAGACTTTAGTGGTCTTCTCTGGTCCTTACAATGCTTTTTAAAATGTTGTGGCTTTTTAAGACCATTGTTTTGCAATGAGTCTAGCAAATGGTTCAAATTAAAATGAGCTAGTATCTACCTCAATTGCTCAGTAATTTTGTATTCCTTATAATTCCGGAAACTTGACAGAAAAAAGTTCAAACCAGAAACTGAAAAATGTAGCAAACATATTAGAAAAGGTCTGGGGATGGGGTGGGAGAGGAGGTACAAGAACTTTATGTTTTCAGTGCCAAAGCCAAAGACATTTTTTCCAGCACTTCCTCCTCATTCCAATTTTTTTTTTTTTAAATAAAAAGACCCTTATATTTCACCCAATTAATGCTGGGAAATAGCCTTTCAATATTATTTACAAGCATTCAGAAGTTTTAAATTCAACCAACTCTCCCACATTCTTGCTTTCCTCTAACACACATTCTTTATACTGTGTGCTGCTGAGCTTGTCTATGCAGTACCACAATAACCATAGGCAAAATTGTTCAACTAATTTAGTGAAAAGCATCGTATCGAACCAATAATAAGTGGGTTGTGAAAATGTTTGTTTGAAATGCAAGTGTTCTGGCCACATTTTTGCTGAACTTCCTGGGCAAGGATTCCATTCTGCATTAGTGATTTACGTGCTGTTTCAAATCCAATTCCTTCCTGAGTCTGACTGATGAATGAAGGCTTGCATTTTGCAAGGGAACTGTCATGGGTGAGGGATACATCTGTGACTCTAGGACTGAGAAAGATGGAGAAATAGAACCTCCAGCATAGCTGGGCACCAAAATTAGCTGAAGTAATAGATTGGCCAGCTTTTAGGAAAAACCTCCATCTGATTTTTAACCATGAAGTTGTAAGGGTGTTCTTCATACCTCCTCCTCATGGACTACCTTGGCCTAAATTCCCAAAGTGCAAAATTCCCAAGACTGTGGACAATGTAGGCAGTGTGAGTCCACCACAGACTTTGAAATAAGGCAGGCATTCCTGGGTTCATATCGTGACTCTCTGACTTACTAGCTGTTTGACCTTGAGTATCAATTTCCTCATCTGTAAAACCTATTAAATTATACTTATCAGATTTCTATTGATTAAATGAGTTAATTCATGTAAATTTGGCATGGTGCCCAGCACAAGTGCCTAATGAATCATGGTTACTATTATTACTATTATTATTACTACTACTACTATTTGCAGTCTCATCCTGATTTAGAGTCTTGGTTCTCTAAGACTTTGTGAAAAGCTAAAGAAACCTTCAAGATGTTTAGTCATCTTCCTTCCTGACCCTATGCAATGGTACATTTCTATTCATTCATGCATTCATTCACTCACTCATTCATTCATTTATTCTTGCATTTATTTATTCATTCATTTAATAAATATTTAAAGGTCTACTGTGTGCCAGGCACTAGCCCAAGTAAAGATTTGCAAAGATAAACATTTCTTGCCCTCCAGAGATTCCCAGACAAAGGGAGATAGACAGATGTGTTAATATCATAGAAATGTAATTAGAGGCCAGGTGCAGTGGCTCATACCTGTAATCCCAATACCTTGGGAGGCCAAGGCTGGAGGATCTCTTGAGGACAAGAGTTTGAGGTTACAGTGAGCTATGACCATGCCACTGCACTCCAGCCTTAGTGACAGAGCAAGACCCTATCTTAAGAAAATGTAATGTAATTAGTGCTATAACCAAAATGTAAAAATGTGACTCAAAGCATTTAGGGAGCAGCACTTTCTTCCACTAGGAAAGACTTGCTAGAAAAATAAGACTTGTGAGCTGAGTGTGGAAAGCGGGGCTTGGGTCCAAAAGAAAGAGCCTTACATGCCAGGCTTTCCTCAAAGTTTAGCAATCTCTTCAGGTTCTGAGTAAGGGAACAGTAAGATAAGCTTTGCATTCTAGAAAGATCACTCTGTAGGATCATGGATGTTTGTTGGAGCCAGAATTAGCCAAGCAGGGAGATAACAAAAGCCTTTAATAAGGCAGAGACTGCCAAAATGGAGTGGAGGGAATGAATCCTGAGATCTGAAGAACACAACCAAGCTTCCTCAGAGCCAGGGTTTGGGAGCTAAGGAAAGCAGGGGTCCTGAGTGGTTTCAGGGTTCTGACTCAGGTAATCCAAGTGGAGAGTGGAGTCTTCACAGGGTTGGCAAATGCAAAAGACTTGGGTCAGAGGGAGTTCCTAAGAGTGAGAAGGGCTGGGACACAGGTGAGTTCTTAATTTGGGGCAAGTGAAATAGAAGATGTCTCTGGGACAGTTGAAGAAAATGCTAAATAAACATGTGGAGCTTAAGAGAGCTCTGGAAGAAGCTTACGTGTCGTCTCAAGAGTGGGCTTGGTGGAGAAGAGATAGGTGTAGCTGAGGTTATGCAGGAGATGGTAGCTGAGAAGGATCCTAAACAAAGTCTGGGAATGGAAGTCTCTGAGCATCAAATGTTAGGGACAACACACGGAAGAAGAGCCTGGACAGAGCTCAAGAAGGAGCAGCTGGGGGAGCCGAGAGGATGCTGGAGAAGCCGTGGTGTGGGTGCTTGGAAATGGCAGTGGTGGGGGCAATTTTTATTTATGAGAGAAGTCAGGTGAGCTGAAAGTCCTTCAGAGAGGAGGATTACCAGCAACCCCAGCAAGAGAAGTTCTGTTACTTCTGAGGGGTAACGGGATGCAAGGTAGAAGGGTCAGAGAATAGAGGATTTCTAAGCTCATGGGGTGGAGTGAGAGGACTAGCTGAGAGGAAGAGGTTGAGGATTGTTGGGTCAGGTTCCCACTTTAGGGCTCAAGTCACACCTCTTCGCATGCTGCTTTATTTTCCTTACCACATCTTTGATTGTGGCTTGTAAATCTTTAACCCTGTTCCCTTAGCCCTCTCAGATACCCAATTCAAAAATTTGTAATGAATTGAAAGAATTAGCATTTGTTGTCTCCAAGAATCCCAGGTGGCTCAGAAAAGTCCTGAGTAGCTTAAGTCACATGTTTTTGTTCTGAAATCTCTCTTTTCAAACTGATTGCATCAGTGCCTCCTGGAAAACCCGACAGGTATGATACCCCCCTTGCCTAACCCTGCGTTCTTCCTCTCAGCAGGCAGGAGTGACGAGCTGCCTGGAACCGGCAGCTGAGGCACCCAGAGACCCGGTGTCTCTGAACAGCTTCTCGCGCTTCCTTCCCCAAACTGCACCAGCGCCTGCCTGGGTTGAGCAGCGAGAGAGACATCTGTGATACCTGATGACAATCATCTCTGATTAGCGTGTCACTACATAGCACAGAAGAGCAGGGGCCACAGCTAATTAGTTATGTGAGGCCAGCACTCTGTTTACAGGAACTGTACTAACAAGTTGCAGCTTTTTCCAATGCAGAAGAGTCATTGCACAAATGCCAGCCAGGAACCCTTCACTCCAACAGTTTAGGGACAGAGGTGCTACTTCCTTACTACACTAAAACGGTGAGATGTGAATGTCTGTGCTGAGAGCCACTTTTAGTCTATGTTTCCACCTTTTGTAAGCTGTCACTTCAAGAGGTAGTAAAATAAGTTGCTTTATAGAATCTGATATTACCCTAAGTGGACTTGCACTTTTAAATGAGTATTTTTTCTTTTTTGGTAGTCGTTGGGCTGTGTCAGGGAATCGGGTAAGTCTCAGAAACGTAGCTAAGATGGGCCTTCTCATTTGAGTTAAAGGGTGAAAGAAGCAGAGGAAAAGACTGGAAGTTTAGTGGGAATTAAAGAGACAAGCTCTGTCTTATCCCATTGATATTTGATAGATTTTATTTGTTGTTCACAAACATAATGTGCTGAAGGATATATTTTCAACTTTTGCTATAGAACCAGCATGGTTGAAATAATTTTAGACACATTTTTCTAAGCTTTTTTCAACATAAGGAGAAATTTCCATTTAAATTTTTATTCACCCATTAGAAGAGCTTCTCTGATAACTTCAAGAAGAGATAGGCCATTTTGTAGCTTCCATTTCCTTTAGAGACAAATGCAGCTATTTCATGACAAATGAATTGGGCACATTTAGGGGAGCAGTTAATGCTCCTATATCTCTTATTATTATTTGAGCATGATCTCAAATACTTTTACACCTTGACAATTGAGAAAACTTTGGAGCACTTTGCAAAGTTAATGAAAATTAGCAGTATCATCCTCTGAATTACTTCTGCCAGATGCCTAAATTTCCAAAAATGGACCCATTTCTTCGTATGGCAAATCTGCCGTCTACTTTTACACAGTCCTCACATTTTAGGTCATAGACCAGTATTTTGCTGAGTTCCTACTCTGTTAGTCAAAATCAGTGTGTTCAGAGACTTTCAGGAAACAGGATTTCAAAATAATTCCAAAAGACTGTATATTGTTATATAAGTGGATGACTTTTCATGGGCTCTAACACTTGGAATTGATAAATATTTTTATTCGTTTTCCAGTGAAAACTATGGATTATACATTTTGAAAATATGTGCAGTGCTCCTAGCACCATTGGGTGAAATGTAATCTATTAGGAATATAAATATTTTCAATAAAGTCTATTATGAATGTAGTATTTAATTTTGGCACGTTTAAAATTTATTTATATTTATCATCAAAAGCACACTTCAGAGTGGATTTCAATAAACATCCATGTTTAGAAATGCAAAAATGTATTAAACATGTTCATTCATTTCTTGTTGGTAATTTAGAACAAGCAAACTTTTTTTCTTAATGAAAGTGTTGGTTTTGCTTTTCTTCTATAACTTTAAGCAAAATTCTCTCTCCAGGTGGAAAGTTGATTACCAATCTTTGGTCTGGAGGTAGATTTTACAGCTGTTTTAAACCCATGAAAGTGGGTCTTATATTGGAAGTGCTGACACAGCCTTATCCACCATGGATCGGCATGAGCTATACCGCTGTAATAAGCAGTTATTATGTATGTGTAAAAATAATGAGAGGCCATGTCTGAAGAGAGTTAATGTAAAATGCTAAGCAATTATAGTTGGTTACACAGTATAGGTTAATATTCCTTCATATAGCTGCACTTTTTTCTTCTTTTGTCCTCCAGAACGCCTAATGAAAATTTTGAGACCTGACTGTAATGATAAGCAGCCATTCACACGTCCTTTGTGTCAAGGCTGTTGCATTAATGCTTCCCTTCATATAACATTTTGCATAGCCTAAAGCATCTATTAAAATCCTTTGTAAAATTCATGAAACAAAAGTGGTGGGTTGAGTCTAGGGGGACAGAAAGTAAGCTGCTTATTAGCAAAAAGTCAAAAACACAGGGCCAATTACAGATCTGAACAAGAAGGGCTAAGGAACAGCACGGGGAGTAATTCTTTCTTCAGCCCAATGGGCTCAAGCGAGGGGCAGGTTAGATGAAAATAGAGCAACAGTCTGAGCAGTAATTAAACGGAAATGTTGGGAGTTAGAAACAGCTCTATAACAACGGGAAGAAATGCTCAACGAAAACAATTGTCTAGCCTCACGAACATGCTAAATTGGAAGGATTTAGGGGTTGCTCCCTAAAGGAGAGACTGGGGGTAGTGAAGGGGAGCAGGGGCTCAGGAGATATGTAAAGAATCTGTTTGGTATTTCGAATGTTATAAATTAGATTTATAAAGAGACAGAGAGACAGAGAGTGAGAGAGCACACCTTCCTACTGAACCAGCAACATAAAACTGAATAAACCACAATAAGATTGCCCTTTTTCTGTTATAAACTTGGCATTAAGCTTGTCATGTTCAATGACAGCCTACTAGGCCTCATGCTTTACCCTTTGGAATTTGAAAGATTGGCAGGTGTCATGATTTCCTTAACATAAAAGACCTTGCAGATAATGTTCACCATGCACATTTATACTTCCGTAACTCCACTTCCCTCCTTTCGGTATCAAGCTGTTGGTGCTAGGGCTGCCTGGAAGCCTATCTGGCCTGAGGACAATGTTTACTGCAAAAGGAGCTTGCAGTAGAGGCCGTACTTTTATGATTCTCCTCAGCAGTCTAAACATGCCCCACATTTACAATAATGAGCTGCTTTGTAGAGAGTGGCTCTCTGAGAGCATTGTTACTTTTCTTTGAAATGTTGAATGCAACCAGAATGGCTCTTGTCTGACTTAAGTCTAGAAACAGGGTCCTGTTTAAACAATAATCCCCTCTCTTTGCAACCACCTACCTCAGCCAGATCCTTCTAATAACTCCAAGAAGAAAAAATTGAAGGAAATACTTCCATAGAAGGCTAAGAGTTCCGTTTCGACTGGCATCACCTAAGGGCACCTGTTTGCTACCAACCAATGTCACTTGAAAATAAACAAATGGATCTTTTCAGAAAAATTAGTGGCACGAATGAAAATATGACATTTTTTTCAAATCCAAAGAGAGACTATGAGTAGTTGGCTAGGTACTAACCATTTTCATAATAGTTTTATATGAGATTTCAATAAATCTTGCCCCATTTTAATCTTTTTATTGTAGAACAAATATATATATGAAAGAGACAGAATAACATAATAACTCCACATATACTCATTAAGCTTAACAAATATCATCTTCTGCTCATGGCCATTCTGGTTTCACTAATGCCTTGCCCAATTTCCACGTTGTTTAGTTTTGAAGCAAACCCTAGGCATCATTTAATTTATCACACCTGTAAACATTTCACGGGCCATGTCTAAAAGATAAGAATTCCTTGGCTTTTTATTTTAAAAGATCAAGGAAATATTTTGAACCTACAAGCCTTTGACAGTTTTGTGAGCATTTTTTTTTCCATGAGCTGCATTTCTCAATATAATCATATCATATATTGGAAATATAAAGAAAAGTCTCAAGAGCATCACTGGTCTCTTGTTTGCTTTGGAGGAGTGTTTCTTCACTTATTTCAGAGATTTAGGTAACTGAACTTTTCTTCTGTGAGCCATTGTTATGTTTTGTAAATTTTCACTTTTGGCATTCAAATCAATAACATATTTTAATATATCTGTCTTCTTAGAAATTGGTTTCATGAAAATCTTGACTCAAAAGTATGTATTGGGCACTCACTGTGTGCCAAGTTCTGCATTAGTTACAGGAAGCCAGGTAGACAGGCAAGGGAAGCAACACACAGAAAATTAATCTCCCCTCTCATTGACCCCCAAACTTTGCTGGACATCTTATAGGGGTTGTGGCATTTGATTGCCTTCTATATTGGTAGATGTTGCTAGATAAGAAATATGTTTTTTGAAAAAACAGGAAATTTGTCCTTTCTCATCCTGATATGACTGTTGTTTCCGTAATGGCTCTAAAAGATAAATATTTTACTAAATGTAAACCATGTGAACTACCCAATTATTGGTATGAGGACTACCTAAGTCTTGCAAAGAAAAATATCCCTCATCCCTGTGAATACATTATAAACATACAATAGTGAATTATTATATTTTAAAAAATCTAAATAGGTTTCTTTTTTAATTAAAGAAAAGCATTTTTCTTCTTAGTTTCTTACATTGATATTTTCAATAATTGGCAAAAAATGTATAGCAATTATAAAATGGCAACATTTTCTCTCTGATTTCTTTAGAACACCAAAGGGGTAAGACTTGATCATTTCATTGGACAAGGTGATGTACTTTTATTAAGGAGTAGAAAATACTGATTCTTTAAAATGTTTTCATTGTTATGTGCAAAAGACTATTTGTAACATAAATTTGAATTATAAAGCATATTAAAATAAACAGTGTGAATTTCCACCTAATTCAAAACTACGACACCACCAAAGCCTCTGACATCTCCACTATGCCCCCATTCCACTTCTTGAGGTAACTTTTATCCTAAATTTCCTATTTATACTATTTTATAAACTTTCAAAAATAAATTCACCATATATGTGTATTTTACTACAATTGTTCAGTTTTGAGGCTTTATAAAGCAGTACTATATCCTATGCGATCTTTTGAAATTTGCTTTTCTCATTCCACATTATTTCTCTGAGATTCATTCAGAACGGATGTGCCTATGTTTTTGGGTCATTCATTTTCTCTACTATATACTACTCCATTTTGTGAATAGAAGATTTGTCCATTACCTTGTCTATGGGCATTGAGTGGGTTCTGGTGTGTTGGCTTGTTTGTTTGCTATTATTACAGACAGTAGTGCTGTGAACATTCTTTATTTTGTCTCCTGGTGTGTGTAAGGAAGAATTTCTCTAACACTGATTTTTTTCCTCCTAAAAATTTCACAAATGGCAGTGGGGGATATATTGGTACTCTTTTTCTATTCATAAAGCCCTATTAAGTTCCACAAATTAAAGTGAAAATGATAGTTTTAAAATTATAGTTTTTATATACATAGGACAGTGGGATGATGACTCAACCGCAGGAAGATATAGCACAGACTGGCTCATGAAGTCCTTGAACTGGGAGAGTGAACCAAGATAAAAATGTCAGAAGTTTCTGAACTGAAGGACCCAAAAAACTGCTCAAGGAAACCATGCTGACAGTGGCTTAGTTCCATTTGCTAAAAGCGGTTGGGTTAATAAGAAGGGAGCATGAAAGGAAACAGAGTCATTTTTAGCCAAATGATTGTGGGAACTTCATTTAAGCTACTCTTTTTTTTTTCCAAGAGAGCATGATAAACAAAACAAAACAAAAGGGAAAAAAATTACTCACACGGCGTCAATCTCTGGAATATTAAATGAAAATGCATGTTTGGCAAAATACGTCAGGATTTTCTAAACTATTATCTCCCTATAGTTTCACTAACATGTTAACCTACTTAAAGCAATTAGTGCTTCATTAGTAAGGCTAACTAACTGTTGCCGGGCCCTGTAATGATTTGCCAGGCTTTCCAGATACAAGTGCATAATCAATGTTTTCCAATTACTTCTATAGTGCAACCACTATTTCAAATAAACTAGATAATAATACAAACCCATTACTGGAGCTGAAGTAGCAGAGGCATTTAATTGCAAGGCAGTTCTTCTCAGCTTTTAAAATTTTTCACACTAATGAAGTGTCATACAAAAAAGTTGTATTGATTTTTCCACCACATGGCTTCAACCACAAATATGTAATTATCCCTTTTATATCTAGCTGGGGGATTAAAATAATCTATAGTATATAGCCTTTACTTATCCCTGATGGGTTTAGTAGTACTTTTACCCTTTTCAAAATATGCAGCCCTTTGATGAATGAACTTTAGGCAAAATGTTGCTTTATCTGTTTCAAATCTTTGCTTTCTAAAGTCAGTTTGTGTGCAGGCATTAAAGTCTAAGATCTCAAGCTTCCGAAACCTCCTAAACAACACATTCTGATGTAATTTAATTTACTGAGTGCATCATAGATATTTTTCTCCACTAAAGAAATCAACATGGGTATACAGTATTGCACATTAGCCATGCCTACATTTGCATTTCACTGTACTTACATTTTTATTCATAGCTAACATTTTATTAACCATGTTATATTTTTACACAAATAAAGTGTTCTTGGCATTAATTGGAGCCAATTCTTTCCCAGGTTTTCAGGAAAAAAAAAGAGAATAATCCACTGGCATTAAATTTCTTATTTTCTCATCACAGTTTGGTCAATAAATGAGGGAAAACAAGTATTTTCTTTATGAAAAGAGAAAGTCATTATAAGTATAAAATGAATTTTGTAGAGATCAGATATTAATGCTTGGAGCATAGGGCTTTTTAAAAATTAGCCTGTCTTTCTTGATCTTTTTACACATAAATTGGTTCCTTTCAACATTTTTGCTGAAAATTCTTTTGGCCACACTTTAACATTATTTCAATTATGGTCAGTGTAAAAGTAGATTCAAAAGGGTAAAAAATACAGCTTAAATTTCTGCAAGACCTTGTTCGTAACATTCATATGTCAAAAACTGTATCTCCCTGTAGTTTCAGTAACACGTTAACCTACTTACCACCCTGAGTTTTCCCAGATGCAAGGATTTTTTAGATTTCTTGCCTTTCTGTGTTTTGTGGTTTGAGGAGACATTCACAGTCAAATTATATTCCAAAGTCTGAAAATTCTGTCAAGGTGACTGTGGATATTTTTTTAAATAAGTCAACATGGGAAAATGGCAAAAATTTAGTGGTATAAAGATATAAACTTAATTTTTTGGGTGACATTTTAAAACTAGGTATTTCATGTTAACTTTAAAATTTTTCCAAGCAGAGCATTTTTGGAAAAATAAGTGACTATAAAGAACTGCTTCATACCAAGAAGAGCAGGCAAAATAAAAACACCCAAAGTTACCATGGATATGTAGATCTCAATAATAATTACAGTATGTTTAATCTGTTTTCAAAAATGTTGCAAACATTCCTTTTTTTTAAGTATCAATTTTACATATTGTGCTATCATACCAAACTGTAAAAGCAAATATATTTTTAAAATAAATAAAACGATGAATTTAAAGGCCAAGTTATGTATAATATTTGCATCTAACATCTATGGAAAATATTCTTCCTGGTAGAGGTGATATCTGCAGATGAAGGGTAAAGGCAAATGAAAAAACGGGTAAAGTAGGGCAGCTTGGATACTACGGAAAGCTACAGTTTATTTTTAAATTAATTCACACACAAAATGTTTTAATATTGAGTTCTTTTTAAAAATGCCCTTGAGATTTATTCCACATGATTCTTCCTATATGGAGGATTAGTTTCCCTGGCCTTCTATTGTTTGCTTTTCTTATATTTTAAAACATTGGTCTAATCATCTTTAGGGATCCAGAGAAGCAGTGGTCACGTCCACGCTAGAACAGGTTAAGAGGTGAAATATTCCTTCTAACGTAACATACAGTATTAGTTTCCACCCTGGTTTCCACATGCTACATACTGTATACGTGCAGCCTTATGTGGTGGTAAAATACAAGTAAGAAATATGACTGTATCAAAAACAGATTATCATCAGGAATTGTGAGAAAGATAAAAAGTGGAATTTCTGTCAAGAAGAAAGAATGAGATGAGCTCTGCACTATGGATTTCGACTCTCCAGTCTGCATGTGACTGGGAGTGGTGCATGTTTCTAAGATACTAAAACGCCATTACCTTGACCGTCGACATGAAGCGATCAGAGTCATATTTATTGATGAAACTCTCAGCTCCCAACCTGCCGCACTCAGTGTGCATCATACAGCTGTCAGCAGAGCTAGGGCACCACAGCGATGAGTGCTTGTGACATTTCCCTTTCATAATTTATGAAAACAAAAGATCTTGAAGTTTGTAGGACACCAGAGTAATTTTAAAATAGTCTTCACGAAGGCTATATTGTGGTCTGTAAAATAAGCACTTTTCTGGCTTATGGTTTTTAGGAGAATCAACTGCAAACCAAATTAGAACCATAAACACGGCCATTATTTAAAAGATTCTAATCCTGACATGAGGGTTACAAGTACAACCAGCTATTTAGAGAGGTGGTTAATTACCATCATACCAGAGCATAATTCTCTTCATGGTGTGTGATGGTTTCACCTACACGTGATTTCACGGGGTTTTATGAATTTAAGACCCTAAAAATCCACTTAAGCATTTTACTTCTTCAAGGTAATATTTTTCATCTGTGACACTGCTTGGTATCTAAAAGAGGCAGCATTATTTAAAACTAAAAATGTTCAGCAAAGAGCAAAAGAATTAAGTCTTCCATGCCAACTATTATATTAGATTTGCTTGAACAAGTCAGTAATGAACATGAACTGTAATTTTGAGGGGGGAGATCTCCCCAGTAAGAAATTACCCCTGGATGAAGAGTAGCAAATTGTGCCATATTGTGAGATTTTTTTTTTAATGTACATATATATTTTTTTAAAAGCAGAAAAAACACCATATGTGACATATGTGAATACATGCATTTTGGAATCAAGTGACCTTTACACTCAAGTTGTTCAAGTTCAAACTTAACCAAGAAAACATTTTACAGAAATGCTAATCAATTTCTTGGTTTTTGTTTATTTTGTGATGTTTAAGTGGAGGAGAAGGGAAAAGAAGACTGGGAGAAAGATCACTGGACATGTCCCGTGATTAGACATATATGATAAAAGAAGTATGATTTTCACATCATCATTTCATTCTGCCTAGAATACTTATGCACCTACCTGTGAAACAGACTGTGGCTTATAACTACAGAATAACAAAAATCACGTCAAATAGGAATATGCTATCCATAAACACATAAAATAATTTAATCATTAAAATTAATTTTATCTTAGTATCTTGCATCATCTTTCCAAACAGAAGGCAATTTATGTTTCTCTTCTACCCACTAAGGTAGGAATGCCATGCACACTTCTAAAGCTAATATCTAAACATATGGGAATTCCTGAAAATGACCTTGAAGTGATTAAGGGCATGTGTATTATATTTTTAAGGCTAGTTTATCTTCCCCAGAAAAGGCCTCAATCCTTATTCAAGGGGAGAGGCTGGGAAAAAGATTGTCTTGCATTATGTGTATGGAAAATGGGAGCACTAGGGTCTCAAATTGGCAGAAGCAGCTATTTCTATCATCTGACAGGCAGCCCAGAAAACATGGCGTGATGCCTCCCAGGCTGCAAAATCAGGAAAAAAATGCCCAGAACCACTCCTCCTCCTGTGCACTGGTATCCCTGACGGAAAGGCAGGCCTTCTGTTCCCACACTCTGCCTAAGGCCATAGTTTTTACTCCGCTCACCAGTACCCACCTGGAAGACACAGGAATGGAGAAGAGCCTTTTGGACCTGAGTGTGAGCAACACTGGTTCTCACTCCTGAAACACAACTCTAGCAGGGGCTACCGGTCCCTATGTGACTCATCCTGAACTTCCACTGCTGAAAGTCAGTTTTGATGAAGGATAACAGATTATAGATAAGACTGGGAGAAAGAGGGATTGAAAGCAGGGACGGACATTTTGACCTGAAGGCCAGGGGTTTCTGAGGTTGAGCTCTTTTATATTCCTAACTGTGACTTAGATCAGCTTCCTGATCTAATTGATCATAGATCAATGAGCCTCACAGAGATGATTTCAAGATTAATTGATATAATGCACCGGCCAAAGTGGCTGGCACATAGAAAGCCCACAATAAGTAATAGCTACTACTAGATTATTGTTGTTGTTCAATGCACAAGATACAAATGCCTCTGTGAGTGTATATGTGTGTATCTCTCTGTGTACATATGTGTGCATATGTGTGTGTATATGTCTGTGTGTGTGCACCTACTATATCTTCTCCTGGATCCAAAGTCTGCATGCCTAGTATCCAAAGGAGGATAAGAAGGAGATAACTGGGTATAAAACTGGAGAGAGGGGGAGAGAGAGGAGGAGGAGGAGGAAGAGACAGAGAGAAAAGAGAGAAAGTGAGAGAGGGGAAGAGAATGGAAGAAGAAGGGAAGGAAGGAAGGTATAAGAAAGAAAAAGAAAAAGTATAAAAAGTCTTAGCACTTGACCCTCCTCCATGACGTGGGCATTCTTTCAACTCTTCCCCTTCATACCCTCCATACTGGGGCACCAATCCCAATAGGTGGGTGATATTCCGTCCAATTTATGCTGTCAGCTCATGTTCCAGATCCCCTCCCCCTTATTTGTATCTCGCAGTGATGAAGCCAGAGGAGCAGTGTAGCACGGGGGTTGAGATGAAGCCTGTCAGACAGCATCAGAGCTGAAAATTACAGCTGATTAAAGGAATAAAAAAACCTCCAGGATCGTTTGGTAGTCTCAAAATTGACAAGTTAAGGTGCTACCCCTCTAAATGTCTGGTTGGTCTCTCAGCTCTGAGATGGCGCTTTTTCTGGACCCCCGTTTATAACCCTGAGAAACAGAAAGGAGTGAACTCCCCACCTTTCATGAAGCTTTAAAAGCTTTGTTTTCACTCTCCAGTGTTTTTTAATCTTAAAAACAAAACCCCAGGAAACTTCAGTTTGAGCATAAACAGCTCATTTTCCTAACAGGAGTAAAGCTTCAAAAGCCTAGGAAGTGGGTGAATGTGAATACTGGCAGCTGCAGTTTATTTTCCAAGAGGTTAAAAAAGCTGCAAAGCCCTGTTTCCCCTTCTAAAGGAACATAGGAAACGATTTCCTTTGCAGTGGAAATAAAAACGTGAAGTTGGTACTTACCGACGGTCACACTAATATAATGCCCTCTAAAAAGCCTGCGATAACCGTATTCACAGCCATTAAATTCAGGGATGCAATGGGAGCTCGCAGTAACGCCGGCCTTATGGAGACTAGTGGTGCACGGCCTCAGATCTTCCTACTACTTACTGTTTTTCTGTTTGCTGCTCTTTATGGGAGCACACAATTTTATTTTTTTATGGATGTTAAAACATTTATAACTGTGCAAGGTCAATGTAGAAAGCCTTGCACAGAAACTGAAACTGTACAAGTAGCCACAAGGGATGGATTAAACCTAGAAGAAGCTAAAGTGAACATTGCAAATGTGTAATGGCCATTTTAGGATGCTCATATCAAAATGGCAGCCTGGAATAGATAAGCCAATGACCATGAAGACTGTCATAGGATCAACCTGTGCCAGTGGCCAGGGTGGTGAGAAGTTCTTAGGGCCTGGCCTGGTGACCTATAAGGACCTCCATTCTGCTTTCTTGCCCGTTCTACTCTCAGTCTCTCTATCCCACCCCCATTTCTTCACAGATTACCCTACGGGTACTCCTTACCTCCCTGCATGGTGTTTTCCTTGTCTCTAGAGTCCTGCCTAGGACCCAAACTGGCCACTTGTCTTAAAGATGCATGGAATTTTACTTAAAGACAGCTACTCTGAGTCTCCTATCATCTGGTATGTGTTTGATAATTAACAGATTTCTCATGAAAAGATGAGAATACCCATTGCAATTTTTTCTTCAAACATGGGAAAGAATCAGCTTATAAACCAGCTGCACAAGGTTATCTCTGGTTAGCCTTCAACCCTATTTCACAGGATGTAGGGCCATAGTTAAGTCTTTCAGAGAAAATCTACAAACCCAATGAGTTAACTGACAGGGTTGTTTGGAGCCATGAGAATGCAGGGAGCTGAATAGAAGGAAGGGGAGCAGGATTGTTTAATATGCCAGATTTTCATGGCCAATGCCCATGAAGAAGCCTCCTGGGAAGAGCAGGAGGTTCTGTTCTTGAATTCACCATTTTACTAGCTGTGCAACTACAGACAGTTCACTTTACCGCTCAGGTCGTTAGTCTTTTCCTCTATAAAACGAGGATAAACCTACGTGCCCTGCTATCCAGCTGTAATATGCAGCACTACACCAATGTTAGATTTTGCCTATTTATCCAACAGAAAAATAAGCAAACCTCTAGAGAGAAGACTGGTCAAACAAGCAAAAGACCATCACTCTAGTATCTGCTTCGACTGAGTTAATCTGTCTTCAATTTCTTTATCTGTAAAATGGAATAATAAGCCAGGCTTATTACTTTATAGAAGATAAAGTACTATTTATGAAAATGCTTTGAAAAATGTCAAATGTTGTATAGATATGCAGTATTGTTACTTCTATTTTGCAATAGAAGCACTTTAAAAAAGTGTTCTCCTGATGTCTGCATCTGATCTCTTCAGGCATGATTCTGTTTAAAACCTGGTATTTCAATCAAATAAACACATAAACATTTAACACATTCCCACGAAACACGCTCTCAAAATATTGTTATTTATTCACAAATTTCTTTTTTCACAATGGCACATCCTCTTATAGTCTTCCTTCTAAGAATAGTCACAGACTTGAAAGCAATGCCAACCTTCATTCGAAAAGCAAGAAGTTCATATTTTTATCTATGTGACCGGAAACAATGAGCTTGGCTGGTTGTGGTTATTAACGTAGTCAATTCAGTAACTTAACTGGACCAATGACTGGTTCCTTTACTGAAAATCAAAATGCAAAGGCCTCTCAGATCACAGCAATGCTTACGCCCTCAGGAGGGTTTCAGTCTAGCTGGACAGGACATGCACACAAAGGAGAAATTCAACATCTCTGTCATGTGTACAGGAGTGGCCTTCCACTGGATTTATTATTTTTTTCTTTTTACTACAAACCACTTTCAAAAGGATAAATTTGTTTCAGCCCTCACGATAATTATTGGCAGTATTTCTAAATCCTCTAACCTTTACCTGTTGCATGGGTAGATACATAAGGGATTGAGGATAATAATTTATGCCCAGCTTTTTTCCTCTTTTGACTTTAGTTTTGATATCACATCATGATTCAAAGCTTGGTGCGCCATAAATTTTCTCCAAATGTGTAGTAATTCCTATGTGCAGTCCAAAGTTATGATTCATTTATACTGGAGTGACAGCATAATACCGAGGTGTCAGAATCCATTAAAACTGTTCAATGTCTTCTGTTTATTTTTAGAATCAATTGAGACTTAACTGATGGTGAAAAATATACAGTCAAGTGTGTTTACTTCACCTTTACAAAGAATCCGTTATAGTCCCAATTAATTTGTTATTCCTGTCACAACAGGTACTGGAAATTTCAAAACTGTCATTACTGTTTCTGCCTTTCTTTCGAGGCCTTGTGTTTATTTTTAACCCATTCAAAGATATCTGTCTGTTGTAAGCTAAGGATTTATCTCTGTGTATGTGTGTGCATGTGTGTATGAGAGAGAGAAAGAGAGAGAGAGAGAGAGAAAAGAATGATATAAGATAGGTAAGGCTGCATATTGTTTTCATTTGGTTAAGATCACAGAATATGTACTCAGAACAGCATAAGTTGATACAGATTCAGCACTAGAAATCCCTTTCCTTCTTCCAAAGTGTGGTGTTCTCCTTTCTATTAATATTAAAGATTTCTTTCAGAGTATATGGAGACTCAATCCAGGTAGAATAGACAACAGTAAAATTTGAAATGTTTTAAATGTGATCGTCATTGCCATCAAGGTATATTTTTTCCTGCATAATAAATATTGTTCTTATTTATTTCTGAACATTTTATATATGTCACTTCTAATGAGAAAGTCTGCAATGCATAGAGAGGAATGGCTGTTAGTTCTTCCAGGCAAAAATCAAGTTTCATTCACTACTTTGTGGGCGTGAATTCTCATTTGTAAGGAATTATTTTTGATAACCTGAAAATAGAAAACATACAAAATGGAGCCTCATAACATAGAAATTATTTTTTAAAAGTATGCACAAGACAATTTTGTCACTAAAAAAATCATCTGTACTCAAGTCTATAATGATAAAATAATTAAAAGTAATTTAGACATAGGCATGTGAGAGAGCAACCCACCTCTTCCCTGTTACTATTTCAGGAAGCTGATGGTATACTGGTGTTACCAAGTGATGAGGATCAGAATTCTCTATGCTCACTCCTTGGCATGGCATGTACCTGAGGGTAAAGGATTCTGTGAGCTTAGAAGTGGGTACACAAGAATCAGACTGCCTTGGTTTAAACCTTAGTACAACTTCTGGCTTGAATTTGAATTTACTTAGTGATGTGTTCTTAAATAGGCTACTTAACCTCTCTGAGTCTCAGGATTTTCTTTGAAAATGGAAATTGCTCCCAGGCTTGCAGTATGAATTAAATAGCATAATGTATCAGAAGCACTTAGCACAATTTCAGGCATGTGATAAGTTCATAGTATGTGCTGGTTTTAATGTAACACTTAACTGAGGAAAGGCAAGATCTAAGTAACCTGGTCTGGAAAGGCTTGAGGATTCACTGGGCTCAGAGGATGCCCAGTTCTAAAAGACAAGCAAAGAACTAGAGAGATCTTTTAGGATGGAAATGGGAACTAAGAGATGGAGCTGTGTAATGTGGGCTTAGCGCGGGGAGCAGAGGCACCTTACCTGGCTGAGAGGGGCACTAAGGCAAAGTCAAGAGGGAGAGGCTGCCACCTCCAAGGACCCGCAAGCCCTAGTTATGGCCAAGTTTCTGCTCCATAGTGGACACACCTTCAAACTTCGCTGGTGAATGTGCCACAGACAGACTGAATCAGATACGAAGGCAAGGAGCTGACACCCGATAACTTGTTCCAGGCAGGCAAGTCAATGTGCACCATGAGTTCAGCTGATAAGAACTTATTATGGAGAATTTACCCATAGCCCACTTCTCTGAAAGGATTTAAGATGACACATCATAAGCTTTAAAAAAATTTTTTTTAAAAAGGGACTGAAGTTAAGGGGAAATTGCAGTATAGAAAACCAGAGTAAGCCCTAACATTTGTTATAGTGACTGCAAAATTTGTCTCTGAGCTTCTCCATAACCAAAGTAAAAAGTGTAGCCAGTCACATGTTAAGAAAGATGATAGCACAGTCTTCCGAGAAGCCAACATATTTTGACATTAAATTCTGGAAATTTCTAAGGAAATCTATGCAGCTACTTTTCATTGACATATGACAAGAAATCTGTCCTCTGTGAAGTTTCTTTTGAAATTTCCAAACTTATCTCAACCCAACTAAGGAGGTAAGAGAACTATTAATCCCAAATCCAGAAAAGAACAGTAGGGAATGTCCCTAGAAGCAGCTAGAGAAAGATAGGAGGGAGGAATGAGGAGCTGGTGAAGACAGATTCAGGCTGCTACAGAATTAGAGGGAGCCATGGTGGTTGAACTCTCGGCCCGCTTCTTACAACAGCAATGGAACTAAGAGAAGTCTGAAGAAATGCACAAATGAATCTCAAATATAATAGGAGGTAATCTACTCAACAATCCATTACCTATGGTCAGTTCACACTGGCACCTGGAGAGCTCTACACGTGGACAATAATCTAATCCTATAATTTTTTTTTTTTTTTTTTGAGAAGGAGTGCAACAGTGTGATCTAGGCTTACTGCAAACTTCACCTGTCAGGTGCAAGCAATTCTCCTGCCTCAGCCTCCTGCATAGCTGGGATTACAGAGGTGCACCACTGCACGAGGCTAATTTTTGTGTTTTTAGTAAAGACAGGGTTTCACCATGTTGGCCAGACTGGTCTTGAACTCCTGAGCTCAGGTGATTCACCCACTTCGACCTCCCAAAGTGCTGGGATTACAGGCGTGAGCCACCGTGCCCGGCCCTAATTGTATAATTCTTGTATAATGAAAAATATCTGAAGAATATCTATCATAAGCTAGTAGGGAAAGGAATTGCTTAATGTTTTTCAAGAGGTTGTATTTACATATAACCAGATAATGCAGAGCAAATTTCAGTTTTTATTTTCTGGCACGGTACCACTGGATTTACCTCTTAAGCTTTGATTATAAACATCAAGACTCCACTCTGACTTCTCCAGCTCCATACTTGGTGTTTGAGTTCAGGTTCCCAGCGTTTCTGGTCAGATCTATAGCAGTAGTCCCCAGTCTTCAACCTGCTGGCTCAAATCTCTGGCCTTCCTACCATTATGCTTCAGAGACACATATCTTGTCATGTTGTTCCTGGGCTGAAGGTCCTGCAGGGCTTGCCAGCAGCCACAGCAGAAGCATTTCTCAGAAAGGCAGAGAAAGCGCTGCATGCTTTGGGCTTTGGCTTCTTTCCCAAATAGGACTTTAAGTCCTATCTTGCTGTGGATCCCCCAATCTGCCCCTTTTAGCCCAGCTCCTTGGAACCCCTTGCAACACCCCATGTGGATGATGGCTTCTAATATCTCTATGTCTTCCCTGCACGTGCCTGGAAGATACTTCCTGCAGGGCTTTCTGGTCAACTGGGATTTATCTTTCAAGACTTGAGATTTCAACACCACCTCCTCTCCAATAGTCTCTGTCACTTTCCAAGCTCCTGGATTCAACTTTCTATAGTATTCATACAGTATTGCAAAAGACTATGAGACTGTGCATTTGAATTGAGCTTTTGGTTCGTTGTGAAGAGAGAGGGTATAAATACTAAATATTTCCAATATAGCTCTCGTAATCATGGGTGTCAGAGCTTATTAGCTGTTCAGAGTCCTCAGGGAACTTGACATAGCCAAGAGGACTTACTCTGCAAGGATTGGAGAAAGTATCAGCAGCACTTCCAGTCTGGTCATTTCTTGGTATATTTGATACTTCAAAGAGATTACTTACAGCTATGTGACAGTGGGCAGGCTGTTAACCTCTTGAGCCTCAGTTTACTGTTTCGTAAAATGGGGATAGTTGGAGTACCATCCTTATAGGATTGTGAAGATTAAACTATCTAACATCTACAAAGTTCTTAAAACAATGCAGGCATATAGTAACAGCTATGGACTGAGTATGTCCCACCAAAATTCTGATGTTGATGCCCTAACTCCCAATGTTGGCTGAATTTGGAAATATGCCCTTATAGGAAGTAAGACAGGTTAAGTGAGGTTATAAGGGTGGCACCTGGATCTGATGGGATTAGTGTCCTTAGAAGAGACCTTGCTTTCTCTCTCTCTCTCTCGTCACCTCCCTCCTTTTTTCTCTCTCCCTCCTTCCATCTCTCTCTCTTTCTCTCACACAACACACTCCTGTCTCTCCTTCCCTCCATCTTTCCCTCCCTCTCCATGAGAAGACACAGGGAGAAGGCTACCATCTATAAGCCAAGGAGAGAGCCCTTGCCAGAAACGAAATCAGCTGGCACTCTGACCTCCAGAATTGTGAGAACTAAGTTTCTGTTATTTAAGCCACTCAGCCTGTGGTATTTTGTTATCACAGCCTGAGCAGACTAAGGCAGTAAGCACTTGGCAATTCTAGTCACTGTTGTTATTTTTATTATTCACTATCATATGTCTCCCACCAAAAGGGTCTCAAGCTCTTCTAATGGTCTTTGGGTGTTTTTTCTTTGCTTGGAAAACTACCACAGCAAAAAAAAGTCAACTAGGTCATTTTTTGCTATGGTTTCAAAGTGAAATTTAACATGGGGACTTCTAATAGTGGAAATGACCATATGCAGAGCAGCCCGTGTCATGCTCCTTTCTTGAGGTTTCCAGCTTGAGACCATCAGGCAGGTGATGAAGGTTTCGGTTTCCTGTGCAGAGCAAAATGCCTCAGCTGATGGCAGAACTCTTCTTTCAATTTTGAATAAAATGAGTGGAAGATATCTGAGAAATTCTGCTCTTTCTGCTTGAGTGAATACCTGTCACGCTTCTTACATCTACTGGAGCAATTAACACACACAAAGCTATATTTGCTAAGCCAGTGCTCCCCAACAGGAGTGTTAGCTTATACCGGTGAATAGCAAAGACCTCTCTGAATTTTTCAGCAAGCTCGCATTTCCCTGAGCTCCTGTTAAGGCAGCCACAGGGCAACTCCTGCATATCTGCTTGGCACCCTTGCCCTGCTCTCTTCTCCTTCATGTTTACTTTCCCCACAGTCAGAGCTTTGGGTTTTCACCTGTAGATCCAACCAGACCTTGGCTCTGCTACAGATGTTACCCCCGCTGCCACCCCTAACAGAGGCTTTGAGTAGCCCAGGGGCTCCCAACCCTGGTTGTGCAGTAGCACCACCTGATAGAGCCTTTACTTTTTGAGACAGGGTCTTGCTTGCTCTGTCACCCAGGCTGCAGTGCAGTGGCTTGATCTCAGCTCACTGCAGCCTCTACTTCCCGGGCTCAAGCAATCCTCCCACCCCAGGCTCTGGGGTAGCTGAGACTATAGGTGCACACCACCATGGCTGGCTACTTTTTGAATTTTTTTGTAGAGACAGGGTTTTGCCTGTTGCCCAGGCTCAAACTCCTGGGCTCAAGTGATCCACCTGCCTTGGCCTCTCAATGTTATCTGATAGAGCATTTTAAAAAAACACTGAAGGCTAAGACCAACCCCATGACAATTATAGGAGAATCCAGTGGCCGAACATGGACAGTGATTATTCAAATATGTGGACCAAAGTTCTGAGCCCCGGGAGCACGCTGAGTTCAGAAGCTCAGCTCCACTCTGATCATGTATTCCAGTTCCATTCTGCAACTTCATCTTGTTTCCCAGTTTCAGTAACTGCTTCTTAATCTCATACCTCTGTGCCTTATTTATCAGCCTGCTAACCAGGATTTTGTTCATAGTTCTTTTGGAATGGGCCCTTTCTTATTCTTATCAGCCATCAGTCTCCCCCTCTCCAGGACCAAAGGGGTGTTCTTGAACCTCTGTCCTTATTGAGATAATGTCCAGCTGCCAAATCTTTCTTGTACTGGCCACACCTGCCTTCCGTGAGGTGCCTGCTGCTCCCCCTGTGCTCTCACCCCCATTGACTCAGTAGCGGAGTTGCTTGCTTGGGTCCTCTAGGATCCCCTGTGCACCTATCATTTGGACACCATACTGTGTCTATACCTGATGGAGTTCCTTCCATCAGCTGTAGGTTTTCCTGTCACTAACCTGAGTACGTTCAAAGAATTGTCTTTTATTCTGAGATTATGTCATTCCTCACTTTTTGGTGTTATAATGTCCTTTCTTTTAAGAAATCATACCCATAGTAGATAACAACTGCATCTTGACAAAAGAAAAAAAATTTTAAGAGAGCAACCCTATGAGTGCTCAAGGTTTTTTTGTTTTGTTTTTCTTTTCACATATTGAACCAAAAAATCCCCAGACTTGAGAACCACTGGGCTAGATGATCTCAAGCTATCTTCACCTCCAAATGAGAGTTCAAGCATGATGGACGGGTCTTGTTTCAAGATCTCCAGATCTCTCTCTGCTTATCAAGGTCAGTGCCCCTTTGCTGACACACAAGCTCCTGAACTTCCCTTTCTCACACTACACCTCCCTGAATCACAACTCCTTCTGTAGGTTGTCTTGGATAAAGTTCTCATTTCAACAAGCAACCTAAGAGCAAAAACATTATCAATGATCGCCAAGGGGCCAGAGGTTTTATGGCTAAGAGCCACTTGATACCATCTAGATCTGTGTGTCCCAAGTCTAGGGATTTTATGGTCCCATAAGTTAAAAAAACAAACAACCAACTTCGGGGTAGTTATAAGGTTGCTTGCTTTCTGTATCTTGCCAAGATGCAGTTGCAATCAACTATTGCCATCATTTCTTTTTTTAAAAAAGGGCATTATAACACCAAAAAGTCAGGATGGACATAATCTCATATTAAAGGCAATCCTTTGAATGTAATTAGTGTTGTAAAAAACCGCCTATACTGTTCTTAGTTTTATTAGTTTGATGTACACCAGTGAAAACTTGGTCAGAGACTAGCATTAGTTCCCAGACAGGTGATTGAGAACATCAGTTTAGTTCAACTCCTACATTTTACTGGTCAGGAAACTGAGACAAATAATCTTCCCTAGGTCACCCAGAGGTCAGCAGCAGAATCTGGATGGAAACCCAGCTCTCTTGACTGCCAAACCAGGCTGAGCCACTGTCCATGTACTCTGAACCTCTCAGCTGCTGGGCCCTTCTCTCTCTTTTTCCTTCCCATCTTTCTTTTTCTTTCTTCTTCTTTGAGACACTCTGTCACCCAGGCCAGGCCAGGAGTGCAGTGGCACCATCTTGGCTCACTGCAGCCTCCACCTCCCAGGTTCAAGCAATTCTCTCGACTTAGCCTCCCGAGTGGCTGGCATTACAGGCATATGCCACCACACCAGGCTAATTTTTGTATTTTTTTTTAAGTAGAAATGGGGTTTCAGCATGTTGGTGAGTCTGGTCTCAAACTCCTGATCTCAAGTGACCCACCCATCTCGACCTCCCAAAGTACTGGGATTACAGGTGAGCCACTGTGTCTGGCCCCCTTTTTCTTTTTAGAGTCTTTTCCACTACTGGCCCCTACTCTCGGGTGCTAGCAAAACAGTCCCTTTGACATTTCTCATTCCCTGCTGCTTCAGTTAAAACAACAGATGGGAATAAGAAAGGAAATGATCATGACAGTTTTCATTCATTAACTGACCACTAAGGGCCAGGCACTGTTCTAGGCATATTACAAATGCTAGTTCAAAGCCTTTAATAAGCCTGAAAGGTCAGTAGTATTGTCTCAATTTGTCAGGTAAGAAAAATGAAGCAAAGAGCTCACTTCCCCCGAATTGTGTGGTAGTAAAATGTCAGAGCCCTGATTTAAAACCTAGTCAGCTCGGCTCCAAAGCCCTCTCTTCTTTTCATCACTTCTCTCACAACAGTAGACAGCCCGAATCAAAGATGCAGTTCTAGATTTTAAAAAATACAGAATCACAAGCACGCTTCTAGATCTTTGACTTTTTGCTTTTCTTCTTGTTGTTAATATAGAGCAACAAGCAACCACACCCATAATTCCTGCCCCATGATCCTAAATGCACCTTGAAGATCCAACAGGATGCAGCTTAGCACTTAAACCCAGCCCTCACAGTGCACTTGATAAATTAAAGAAGTGGCTAAGGAAACCAAATCTGTTTTTGAACTTAATGATCTCAGTGATCTCTGAAGGTTCCCATGGATAATCCCAGAATTACTCTAATCTGCATTTGTGCACATTGATTAGTACTTGTTATCTGGGCTAGTCCAACCAACACAGCCTAATCACTACAAAATGAGTGCTAGGACATGCTTTAATTCCCAGGTTATCTTATTATCCAGAGGTATTGACCCTTACTGTTATTCTGGGGAGTTGGTGTCAGAAAACAGGGAATAATTTGAAAATCTTGGGAAGAAAGATTGAAAACTGGACTAGCATAAAAACCATTGAAATTTCTTGGTTTGAGCTTGTATAGAAATTATTCTGCTGGATCAGGAAAGAGGCACAAAAAGAGATCCATATGGAATCCCAATTCAAATGTAAACCAAAAAACACATCACTATCTATTTACATAGATGAACTTCCCTTTCTCAGAACTTCCCTTTCTCTCAACTCTCCCCTCCTTAGAAAGGGAAGCTACATTTACATAGGCATGGGTACATAATTTCTTTTCTTTTTTTTTTTTTTTTTGGGACAGAGTTTCACTCTTGTTGCCCAGGCTGGAGTGTAGTGGTGCGATCTTGGTTCACTGCAACGTCTGTCTCCTGGGTTCACGCAATTCTCCTGCCTCAGCCTCCCACGTAGCTGGGATTACAGGCACCCACCACCATGCCAGGCTAATTTTTTGTATTACTATTTTTTTTAGTAGAGATGGGATTTCGCCATGTTGGGCAGGCTGGTCTTGAACTCCTGATCTCAGGTAATCTACCTGCCTTGGCCTCCCAAAGTGCTGGGATTACAGGCATGAGCCACCGTGTCCAGCTGGGTACATAATTTCTTTAAGGGAAAGGGCTGCGTCTTATTTATATTTGCTTCCTAGCACATCTAGCAAGTTTTCAATAAATGTTTATAAAATTAAATGAGATATTTCTGAGAAAAAGTAAGTAGCATAGAAATGTAATTGACAAATATATAGAAATCAAAACATTTATTGAACACCCATGAAGTCTGTAATCAAAGGATTGTGGCTAGGGAAACCAATTTGACCTCATCTTATGTATTAGTATTCCTAGGGCTGCTGTAACAAATTACCAAGAAATAAGTGGCTTTAAACAATGGAAATTTATTCCCTCACAGTTTTGAATCCAGAAGTTGGAAATCAAGACGTGAGCATGTCGTGTCTCTTTCAGAGGCTGTAGAGGAGATTGATTCCTGCCTTTTCTAGCTTCTGGTGGCTGTTGGCATTCCTGGACGTGGGGCCACTGTCTTCCACTTTTGCCTTCAATTTCATGTGGCCTGCTCTTCTTCTCTATGTCTTCTCTCCTCTGTCCACCTGGATAATCCAGGATGCTCTCCCATCTTGAGATCCTTAACTTACTTATATCTGCAAAGGTCCTTTTCCTAAGTAAGGACACATTTACTGTTTCCAGGATGTGAACATAGCTTTGGTGGTGCAGGCGCAGTGGGGGACGGCCCACCATCCAGCCACTGCACCTACTATGATGCCAAACTTTATACAGAACCTGGACCCCAGGTTCCAGCTTTGACTTGGCTGTGTGTTACTGAAGTATAGAGAAAAAATATTGCAGCTGGAGAGAAGAGGTGAGCATAAAGGGGATAATATTTGAAAAACTGTTAGGTTTACTATTCTTCCTCCCTTAAGTTGTGCTCTCAACCAGTTTCACAGACCCAGAGATGAAAGGAAAGTAGATGACACACTGAGAAGGATGATTAACTATAACAAAGGAGAAGTCCCACGCCAGAAAGAGAGAGAAAGAGAGTGCAAATGGCTCTCATTTTTCAGGCTTTGAGGGCTTATTAGGAAAGAGGCTAGAGGTGAGAAGATGAACTGTTATCTTCCCCTGCTCTGTGCTGAAGTCCTGGAGGGAAGAAGCATGCTAAGTAAGTCTAGGGAAGCCAAGAGCAGAGGGTATTTTCTCAACAACTTATGTGAGGACTGGGAAGGGAACAGCCTCACAAGGAACCTTCAAACAACCAGAGCTGCTACATGGCCAAGCAAAGAAAGTGCCCCAGCTAGCACTCCTACACTGCCGGACTGTCGGGAGCCCGGCAAGATGCCTTCTCCTCTGCAAGAGGGCATGTGCCCACAGCAGGGATCCAACCTAATGGATCCCCACAGTGGAGGCAGAGGAGCCCTGAAGGCACAATATCTAAGGCATGCTGCCTGGGCTTGGAATAACTAGGACCCACAGCCAGACTTCAGGTGACATGGACAGATCTTCAAGAACCAAGGAAGAGCCAACTCACCAGAGCCAGGAGTACAGGCCATGACAGGCCGTACAAGTCAGTATCAGATGCCCCTAGAGGCTTGGAGGACATGAAATATCTGTTTCTCAGAAACTAGAGGATAGTACAAAGGCAGGTACCTGTCATCCAAGGACCCTTTTTCCCAGCCCCAAAAGGTTTTGTTAACCTTCTTCTCCAGACATCCCCAGAGCTGTACTGGAAAGCCACAGGAGAGTAGAAAATTGAACTCTGCCACACCTAAATCATCTATTGACAATGTCAGTTGGGACTAAATTTAACCATTTGGACTTAATTTGGTGTTCCCCACATTCACCCTGCCCTGGCTGCACAGTAAGTTTGGAGTACACAAAGAAGATTCCATCAGTCATGGAAAATGGAAAAGCTGAATTTTCTTTGCACATTTATGAGGGTTGGTTGCCATGCAGACATATACAATCAAAAGATGAGTTGAACTCTACATCTTAAATGTTAGAAAAAATTATCTTGCAGCATTCAGACTGGACATCAGCAGTTTAGTATCATTAGTACAGTACTGCGTAGCCTAATCCTCAACACTGGGGAGTTAGAACATTGTAACCTTAAAGAGTTGGGAGCGCATCAGTTCTCTTCTTCCCAGCAGGTGTGTCCCCAAACCTTCCTCCATTTTACTTCATTTTCATTTTTTTTTGTTTTTGAGATGGAGTCTTGCTGTGGTGCCCAGGCTGGAGTGCAGTGGAGTGATCTTGGCTCACTGCAACCTCCAACCTCCCGGGTTCAAGTGATTCTCTTACCTCAGCCTCCCAAGTAGCTGGGACTACAGGCGCATGCCACCACACCCAGCTAATTTTTTGTATTTTTAGGAGAGACGGGGTTTCACTGTGTTAGCCAGGATGGTCTCCACATCCTGACCTCATGATCCATCCACTTCAGCCTCCCAAAGTGCTGGGATTACAGGTGAGAGCCACCACACCTGGCCTACTTTACTTCATTTTCTACCTCATTCCATTCATTATATATGTACTTACAGAGGTCCTTCTTAGCATAAGGCAAAGTGTTAGGTCCTGGGATAGAGAGATGAATAAATTAGGGGCTCTGCTCAAAGAATATAACTATTCACAGCCCTTACCTAAATATACAGGTCAAAGTCTTGGTAAACTAACAATACTTCTGAAAATCTAATCATACTTTGTTAGATAATTGTTATGTAATCAAATATTTAATAAGGCCCTTTGATTCTGTGTAGTCTGTCTGAACCCAACATTTATACTTTTGATTATTTTCTTGACAATATTCTAGGGTCTATTTATTTACAGAGAAACTGTCTTCATTTATAACACACAGAATATTTAGGTCATGCCAAGCATTTTTATTTTTTCTTTGATTACCGAAAAAAGATTGTACTGAACAGGAAATAGCTAGGTAAATAATGCACTGAAACTTCTTGCAGGACAACCATTTTTGGAATTATTCAGGCTTTGTAGTGTTATATTTCAGACAATAGTGAATGAGTTCTTAGTGCCATGTTCGATAATTATTTAGATATTAATTTCTCCTTCATATTTGTGGGTGTTATCCTGCTAAATCCATACTTAACATTCTGAGTAGCTACTCCCTCAATGATAAAGATATTATTAATGATCCATTTTGATAAAATTAATAATAATTTCCCATTCATTTTTCCCATGCTGCCTTGAAGTCACGCTAAAGCAAAGGGTGGGAAGAAAACGGAAGAACAATGTGAAGTCATAGCACATGCAAACAACAGTGGCCGTGTCTGAGAAGGAAGAAAAAACTTTATTTACTGTTACAGTCCCCTTTGCTTCTCTCCTGCCCTTTCCATGTTTAAATAAAAAACCACCCCTTTCAAACTTCCTACTAGAATAATGCCAATTTTTCTATACCTCCAGCGCAGACGACTCACAAACAAGCGACATGGATTTTTGTACGAATGCAGTTATGGCCCATCATTATTAAATGTCTCTTGGCGGGTGGAAGAGGCACTGCATCACCAGCAGCCATTCATCAGCACTTGCTGAACCGCTCACATCTGACCTCAGCAGCAATAATGCCACATCAAATAGGCCAACTACCCAGTTTAGCAGCAGAACAGAGAGCACAAGTTGGCTTCAAGATTAAGTATGCTGCAGGCTTCCATTCCCAGGAGCTCCTTGGGCTGATGTTGTATTGATTGAGAAACTTTACCAGTAAGTATCACAAACAATAGCCAGGTCAACTATCGGTGATGCCCGAGTATGAATTCCCCATGGGGCCGCACTCTGGGCCAAGGTGCAGCTATCATCATGACTGAGCACAGGTTGAATAAGGTTTCCCAGGAAGGAAAGAGTGAGAACTTGGAGTCTGAAATGACATTTAAGCAAGTCCATATGGGAACAGACTGAGAGACAATGATGTGATTATCTATTCCCCAGCATCCAACTGCTGCAAAAACCTGTCATCTCTCAGTGTTTTCAACGTTCTCCAAGTCTTCTACTTCTGGCTTTTAATGCTTTTTGGAGGTCTGCTAAGCCCAATATGCAAATCCAGGCAGTGTTCAGATTAAACAAAAAAATAAATATTGCCATATAGCAATATCTACCCCATTTTCATTTGAGAAATCAGAAGATAACTTTTTGGTATATATTCTCCTACCTTCTAAAAAAATGCATTTAATCTTATTTCTTGTCAGTGAGCACCAAATAAGAGAATGGACATATATATCTCAAGCATATTTTTATATACAAATTGTATTTTTTGACAAGGTAATTCTTGTGAAAATGGTCCTTATGATTGGGAGAAGTGCTTGCAGCAATGTAAGTGCACATAATACCAACTGCAGGCAGTAATATTCAGATCCCTAGCAGGGAGTGGTATAGTTCCTGGGTGCTGATGTGTGCACACACATACACATGCATGCATATGAACATACACTCCCACCCATTGTATATAGCCGTTCTCACATTCTCCTATTCTAATACATGCAGGATGGGATGCTGCTGTGTTCACAAACAGATTATTTTTTGGGGGTGGGGGGGAAAGATGATCCTGTTCCCCTTTCACTGTTTCTGCTAAAGTTTCTCTGACCTCCTTCCTCACCCTAGAAGACAGGGTCACTCACTCTCAGCTCTGAACTCCTTCTGTCCTTTATACATACTTATTATTGTACTAATGGTAGTTATGTGTATGCTAATCTGTCTTCTCTTTTAGACTATAAACTCCTCAAGAGAAAATATTTTATATTATTAATTTGTGCCTTTCTAGGGCTCAGGGCAGTGTCCTGCACATAGTAGGCGCTCCAGAAATCTGTTCCAAACTCAACAATTGAATTGGACATGGAAGATATGACCTCACGATATTACCCCATGGAAGATATGACCCCATAGCTATAGGCTTTATTTCTCTATATACATATAGCCAGACACTATTTCCTATATTCCCTTGCAACTAGGTATGGCTACATGACTAGTTTTTCATTCAGTATCTAATTTATTCTTCCCCTTAAGTAGAATCTCAGCTTTTTTTTCAGGCAGCAATCCGCCTAGCTAAAAACAAACCCACTACTTTACTTCTTGTCAGATATAAAGTTTAGAGTCTGAGTCTGTCAGGAAAGCTCTTATTTTCCTGATTAGAACAGTCTTATTGGACATCCACTTCCTGCACTTCAGCTTTGGCTCTTCTTCCATCATGAACTGAAAATTTGGGGCTGGAAGTGAAGTAGCCAGCCTCAAAATTATGATCTAGATAGGGAATGTCAGATATTAAGGTTTATCAAATATCAAAAATTGTTTTAATAAAAAATTCTAAGTGGAGGGTAAAAGCCAAGGGCAAAAAGAATCTTGCTTCTGAAGTTATTTTTGACACTCGCTTTTGGTGGTAAATGGCCATTCTCCACCGAGTGTCTTGACAACACTGACTATATTTTGTAGCGGTAGTTGCAATTGAATGACTGGCAACCTTTTCCCCTCCAGTCCTACAATGATCGTGTCTGTCTCATGGAGTTTTATAGTCACTGAACATCATAGATCCCATTTTTGGCAATGACAGGAAGACAAACCTCAAGAGGCCCAACCGTAGGAGATAATGTTTCTGTCATTATACCAATTCTGTTGCCCCATGCTATGACAGGGATTGCTTATTGCCCCCTCAATATCCATAGTCTCCTCTCTCCCTTTTTAGTAATAGAACACATCAAGTTTCAGCTCAGCCCCTGGCAACCCATAGCTATAGGCTACATTTCTCAATATACATATAGCCAGACACTATGTTTCCTATATTCCCTTCCAACTAGGTATGGTTATGTGACTGTGTAGTGACCAAAGCAACGTGAGCTGAAGTAATGTAGAAAAAGTGTAAGTCTTCCTACTTAAAGGAAGATGATCGCCATTTGCTTCCTCTTTTCTCATTTCACTGGTCCTGACAAATAGGTAGAGTAATGAAGAATTATCTTTGATCTTGCAAATCAGAGCAATTGCCTGCAGCAGAGATCAGTGAACTATAATCTGTGGGCCAAATTGAGCCTACCACCTGTTTCTACATGGCCTCCAAGCCAGACTGGTTTCTGTGTAGTTAAGTGGTTCAAAAAATAAAAGGATGAATATTTTGTGACCCATGAAAATTATATGACATTCCAATTGCAATGTCCATAAATAAAGTTTTGTTGGAACACAGCCATACTCATTCATTTACGTATAGCCTATAGCTGCTTTTGTACCCCAACAGCAGAAATGAGTAGTTGTAACAGAGGCCATATAGCCCACAAAAGCCTAAACTATTTACTATCTGGCACTACAGAGAAAAAAATTGCTGACCCTTCCTGTAGAGGACGGTGCAGCCGCAGGATGGATGGTATCAGGGCCCTGACTTCTGAAAGGCAACCACTCCACCTCCCAGGCTGCCTAGAGGCTCAGTTTGAAGTGAGACAAAAATAAATTTCTACCTTGTTTAAAATACTGTTATTCAGTCTCTGTTAAAGCAGCTGAACTGGACAGAATCTTGACTAATACAATTATTATAATACACTTCTCAAGTATTGTCAAAGACAAACTACAGTTGAATGGAAAGAAAAAGGAAAAACTTTCTTGAAATGAAGCAAATGCCTCATACCACCCATGTTTCCATAACCATTTGATGGGTTATTTCCCCAAGATATGCGAGAGGGACCATTGCTCATTCTTGAGAGTGAAAAATATGATGAAATGGGGCTGATAGATTATTTTAGTTGTCCCAGTGTAAGGAAAATTGAAGTAGAAGAGAGCTTGTCAATGAGGCCCTTTTTCTTTCAAATTTCCCATCCCTTGATATGGTTTGGCTGTGTCCCCACCCAAATCTCATCTTGCATTGTAGCTCCCATAATTCCCATGTGTCATGGGAGAGACCCGGTGGGAGGTCACTGAATCATGGAAGTGGGTCTTTCCCATGCTGTTCTAGTGATAGTGAATAAGTCTCACAAGATCTAATGGTTTTACATATGACGTGACTTTGCTCCTTATTTGCCTTCCACCATGATTGTGAGGCCTCCCCAGCCATGTGGAAATGTGAGCCAATTAAACTTGTTTCCTTTATAAATTACCCAGTCTTGGGTATGTCTTTATTAGCAGCATGAGAACAGACTAACACACCCCTCCAGAAGGCAGTTGAAGTAATAAGAGCAGCAGTATCCATAACAATAGTAATAGATAATATTTATTGAATACTTGCCTTTTCCAGGAAATTTTTAAAGATCTTTGCATATATTAACTCTTTTAATCTTCCTGTGTGATAGGTACTCTGGTTATCATTCTCATTTTACAACTAAAAGAAGAGACTCAAGAAAGTTAACTTGCTGAAGGTTACACTGCAAGCAAGTGGCAGAGCAAGTGTTTGAATCAGGCTTACTCCAGAGTCCGCATAAGTAATTACCTTCTGTATTATTTCTGATCTTCACATAATGTAATAAGAACCTGATTCAGGGCTTACACATTAGCTGGAGAAGTGGAAAAGAAAGAGGAATGGAAAATGCAAAGAGCTCTGCAGAAAAGAAATTCCCAGACCAAGATGATGGTATCAGTATGAGAAAGTCTGAAAATAGTCACACTATAAAGGGCCTCACAAGTCAGGCTAGTCTTGTGGTTTCAGACCTGGCTGAGCATCAGAATCAACCCGGGATTTATTAAAACACAGATTCCTATAATCCTCCATAAGATGACCAAATCAGACCTACTTAATCAACATCTCCTGGGCTAAAACACTTTTTAAAAACCCTCCAGACAATTTTATATCTAGCCTAACAAAAAGTTAAAGTCTGACACTACTAACTTCTGATGAAGATGTATAACAATATGAACTCTTACATACTTTGGACAAAGATATATAACAGGAGCTCTTACACACTGCTAGTGGTAGTGTAGTTTGGGATAAGCACTTGGGAAAAAATTGGCACATACCCTATCATTTAGCAGCTATATTCCTGCATATAAAACCAACAGAAACTCTTGCCTGTATGCACAGGAAAATAAGAACAAATAAGAATGCATAAAATAGCATTTTTTTATGTTAGCAATAAAATGTAAACAAATGTCCATCAACAGGGGAAAAGATAAACACATTGTGGTCTAGTCATATAATGGGCTACTACTATACATAAGTGAAAATTAGTAAACTATCATGGTATTCAGCATGGATAAATATCACAAAATAATGTATAACAAAAATTACAAGTCACAGAAGCATATATACAATATGACTTCATGGACATATTTCTTCAAAAACAAGCAAACCAAACAATATTTTTAAGAATATATTTACATGTAGTCAAATTATAACAGAAAACAGAGGAATAGTAAAATTCAGGACAATGGTTACCTTTGGAGGAAGGGTGTCCTATGTGTGAATAGCATATGGGGGCTTTAAAGAGAACTTAATGTTCCATTTTTTTTATGTGACTGGTGAATACACAAGCATTTGTCATTTTATAAACTAGTCTTATGCATTATACAGCTTGTATGTATTATGGCATTCATAATTTTTAAAGTGTAAAAAAATGGTATTTAATTCAACATTTTGGGTAGCAAAACATGAAAAATCTGAAATTATATCAATGGGGGACTGGTTAAATACATTATGACAAAGCCATATGATAAAGTAACACGTGGCTCTTAAAAGGAATAAGTACAATCTCTGTAGATGGATCTGGAGGAATGTCCATAATATATTAAGGAAAAAAGAGCAAGTTACAGAAAAATATGTTTAATATTATTCTATTTTAATAAACAACCACAACAGAATGACCAAATGAATATGTATATATTCAATATGTTTGAGCATGAAAAGAATCATGGAGAGATACAGACTGAAGAAGTGGTTGCCAATTGACTTTTCCTTCAACCATTCTCTTTCTTGTTTAGAACTGTAATTACTTTTTAATGTCTGCACAGTGCCACCCACAATAAAAGACTATATTTCCCAGTCCCCCTTCCCATGGGTGTGACCATGTGATTCAGTGTCAGCCAATAAGGTATAGACAAAATTGTGGGCTTAAAGGGAGACACTTTGTATTTCCTCTGCCTTTCCTCCTCTTTCTGGCCTGCAATGTGTTTCTATTGGTTTAAGTTCCAACAACCAATTCTGGATCATGAGGTGACTGAGGATGGCAGCCATGAAGTGGGATAGTGGAACATAAAGACAGAATCCTGAGTCCCTTATGACACCATTGAGCCATTATACCTGTCCTGTTATTACACGGGAACATCTGGAGATCTTTCAGATGTGGAAGAAATAAACTTCTATTGTGTTTAAGTCATTGTTGTCTGGTACATTTCAATTATATGCAACTAAGTCTAATCCTAACTGATACAAATGCCAAATTTAACATTGGTCATATCAGGAGAGTGAGACTGGAAGCAAGTATGGTGGAAGAGGAATCTTTTTCTTTATGTTTTCTGATTTTTCTGTTTTTAACAAGCAAAAATTACCTTTATTATTTAAAGAATGTATAAACAAGTTTACAAAATTTAAAAAGGCCTTGCAAATGCACATCATGTAATTGATACTAGGTTTGAGAACCTTCTCTCTCATTTTACACATTAGAAAACTGAGGTCTAAAATATGAACTCAGTGTTCATTCAGTGAGACAGAATTGGAATTAGAACTGGAAGCCAAATCTTTGAACTCCCAGTCCAGTGCTCTTCTTTCATATCATAACAGAAAATATTTTTAAATATGATGTCTTGAGAAACCCTGTGGTTGGCAGAAACAAAGTACAAACAACCAGGTTTGTGATAGGTTTCAGGCTTCCCTGTGATATCCAAGCAACTTATTCAAAAAAGGTGAGAAGCAAGTTTGAATCTTGATGAACTAACAGTTTTGTTCTAGAACTTTTTCTGTGTAAGACTTGGCATTGTTTTAAGTAGCTAAAAGCTGTCTTGTAATTTAGATATGTGAAAAGCTTCAGAATATTAGAGATCTTTTATTTTCAGATTTATTTGTTGCTGAAAAAAATAACATTCCAGCCAAAACCTGAAATGAGGACTTACTGCACTCTTTACTAAAGGAATATTTTATTTCAAACTCTTATTTTAGATTCTGAGGGTGCATGTGCAGGTTTGTTACATGGGTATATTGCCTGATGCTGAGGTTTAGGGTATGAACGATGCCATCACTCAGAAACTGAGCATGATATGCAACAGTTAGTTTATCAATCCTTGCCCTGCTCCCTCTCTTCTCACCTACTAGTCCCTAGTGTCTATTGTTGCCATTGTTATGTCCATGAGTATCCAGTATTTAGCTCCCACTTATAAATGAGAACATACAGTATTTGGTTTTCTGTTCCTGCATTAATTTTCTTAGGATAATGGCCTAATTCATGTTGCTGCAAAAGGTAGGATTTTGTTTTTTTACGGCTGTGTAGTATTCCTTGGTATATATGTACCATATTTTCTTTATCTAGTCCGCCACTGATGGCCACCTAGGGTTCATTCCATCTCTTTTTTATTGTGAATAATTCTTTGAAGAACATGCGATTGCATGTCTCTTTGGTAGAATAATTTATTTTATTTTGGATATATACCCAGTAATGTTTTCTTCTGGATATGTACCAAGCAAGGTAGTTCTGTTTTAAGTTATTTGAGAAATCTCCAAATGGCTTTCCACAGTGGCTGAACTAATTTACATTCACATCAGCAGTGTGAAAGCCTTCTCTTTTTCTGCAGCCTCACCGACATCTGTTGGTTTTGACTTTTTAATAATAAGCATTTTTACTGGTATGAGATGGTATCTCATGGTTTTGATTTGCATTTCTTCAATAATTAGTGATGTGGCGCATTTTTGTATATGTTTGCTAGTTACGTGTATATCTTCTTTTGAGAAGTGTCTGTTCATGTCTTGCTCATTTCTTAAATGAGGTTATGTGTTTTTGCTTGTTAAATTGTTTAACTTCTTTATACATTCTGAATATTAGGCCTTTTTCAGATGCATAGTTTGCAAATATTTTCTCCCACTGTTCAGGTTGTCTGTTTGCTCTGTTGATAGTTTCTTCTGCTGTGCAGAAGCTCTTTAGTTTAATTAGATCCAACTTACAGATTTTTGTTTTTGTTGCAATTGCTTTTGAGGGATTAGTCATTAATTCTTTTCCAAGGCCAATGTTCAGAATGGTGTTTCCTAGGTTTTCTTCTAGCATTCTTGTAGTTTGAGGTCTTATATTTAAATCTTTAATCCATCTTGAGTTAAATTTTGTATATAGTGAAAGGTAGGTTCAGTTTCTTTCTTCTGCATATGGTTAGCCAGCTATCCCAGTAACATTTATTAAATAGGGAGTTCTTTCTCCAGTGTTTATTTTTGTTGAATTTGTCACAGATTAGATGGCTGTAGGTGTGCACCTTTATTTTTCTGGGTTCTTTCTTCTATTGTATTGTTCTGTCTGTTTTTGTACCAGTGCCATGCTATTTTGGTTACTGTATTCTTTTTTTTTTTTTTTTTTTGGTGAGGTGGGGGCACAGAGTCTTGCTCTGTTTCCCAGGCTGGAGTGCAGTGGCACAATCTTGGCTCACTGCAACCTCTGCCTCCTGGGTTCAAGCAATTTACTGTCTCAGCCTCCTGAGTAGCTGGGATTACAGGCACCCTCCAGCATGCCAGGCTAAATTTTTTGTATTTTTAGTAGAGAGAGGGTTTCATCATCTTTGCTGGCAGGTCTTGAACTCCTGATCTCAGGTGATCCGCCTGCCTTGTCCTCCCAAAGTGCTGGGATTACAGGCTTGAGTCACAGTGCCCAGCCTACTGTACTCTTATAGTATAGTTTTAAATCAGGTTATGCCTCTCAGCTTTCTTCATTTTGCTTACGATTGCTTTGGGTATTTGGGCTTTTTGGTACCTTATGAATTTTTGAATAGCTTTTTCCAATTCTGAGAAAAATGACATTGGTATTTTGAAATAGCATTGAATCTGTAGATGCTTTGGGCAGTATGGCTATTTTAACTATATGTTTTTTCCAATCCATGATCATGGAATATTTTTGCATTTGTTTGTGTCATCTATGATTTCTTTTAGCAGTGTTTTGTAGTTCTTAACTAAAGGAATATTTTACATTCTTAAATGTGAACATACAGATAAAATTAGACACCTAAACAGTAGGATATATATTAAACAGAAAAGTCTTTTTTTAAGCACTTAAAAAAAAGGAAAATGAAGTCTTTTCTCTTTACCTAAAATGGAAGTTGGCTTAGGGTCATAATTTTTAACCACAACTTTCTACAATAGATTTTAGCTTTCTAAATATTCAACCATAGTACCTTGAGAAAAAGATAAGACTATTTAAAGATTAAAATATACAAATAAAGATAAAAATCATTTGAGTTCATCCGATTTCATTTCCTTTAATCACATGTTAATTACTATTGCCTACCATGAACAAATGGATGATCAGACTACACTACTTTTTTACTAATTCAGCTATCTCTCATTGTCATGCCTCTTTCTCATTTGTATTATAGAAATGATAAAAGGTTTTGTAGAAACTCTGCAGCACTTTTTCAAATCTTCAGCTCAAAATATATAAATAAAAGGTAGGTGAGACGATCCAAGATGGCCAAAAAGGGATAGCTCTGGAGTGCAGTTACCAGCGAAAATGCAGAGGGTGAGTGACAACCGCATTTCCAAAAGAGTTTTTACTGTCCACAGACCAGGAGATTACCAGGCAGAAAAGCACCACAAGTCTCCAGTACAGCTATTTCAGCCAGCACAGCAGGACTCTGCACAAAAACTCACACAAAACTGGGTGGCCATTTCAACTAGCGCCTGGAACTCCTGGGAGACAGAGTTGCCCATTCAACTGAAAAAAAGGGGGCTGAAACAGGGAGCCAGGTGATCTGGCTCGGTGGATCCCACCCCCACAAAGATCAGCAATCTGAAACACTCTGGATTGAGAGTTTCACAGCAAACACAGCTGGACCTGGGACTGTCCAGCTCTGTGGAGGGAAGGGCAGCCACCATTACCAAGGCAGCCCACCACTACTGAGGCAGTCTGCCATTACCAAGTTAGTCCACAATTAACGAGGCAGTCCGCCATTACCGAGGCAATCCGCCATTACTGAGAGGCAGTTTTAACTATACCTCTATAAACAAAACCACAAGGAAGTTCACACAGCAGCTGGGCAGAGCCTATGGCAGCTCAGCAATGCCTCTGCTGGCAAACTATGACTAGGCTACCTCCTCACTGCGCAGGGAATCTCTGAAAAAAGGCAGCAGCATGTCAGGAACTTATAAATAAAGCCCCACCTTCCCAGGAGAGAGTACCTGGGAAAAAAACGTGACTATGAGTTCTGCTGCAGCAGACTTAAACATACCTGCCCAGCAGCTCTGAACAGAACAATGGAGCTCACAGCTCAACACTGGAGCTCTTATAAGGGACAGACTGTCTCCTCAAGCAGCTCAGTGACCCCTGTATATCTGAAGAATCACCTCATAAAGGAGAGCTCAGGCTGACATCTGGCAGGTATCCTCTTGGGACAAAGATAACAGAAAAAGAAACTGGCAGCAACCCTTACTGTTCTGCAGCCACTGCAGTTGATCCCCAGCCAAGCAGGGTCTGGAGTGGACCTCCAGCAGTCCTACAGCATAGGGGCCTGGCTGTTAGAAGGAAAACCAAAAAACAGAAAGAAATAACTTTGTCATCAAGAAAAGGGATGTCCACTCAGAGACCCCATCTGAAAGCCATCAACTACAAAGACCACAGGCAGATAAATCCACAAAGATGGGAAGAAACCAGCTCAAAAAGGATGAAAATACCCAAAACCAGAATGCCTCTCCTCCTCCAAGGGATCACAATGCCTCACCAGCAAGGGAACAAGGCTGGATGGAGAATGAGTCTGAAGAATTGACAGAAACGGGCTTCAGAAAGTGGGTAATAACAAACTTCTCTGAGCTAAAAGAACATGTTCTAGCCCAGTGTAAAGAAATTAAGAACCTTGAAAAAAGGTTTGGCAAAATGCTGATGAGAATAAACAGCTTAGAGAAGAATATAAATGAACTGATGGAGCTGAAAAGTACAACCAGAGAACTTCGCAAAGCATACACAAGTTTCAATAGCTGAATTGACCAAGCAGAAGAAAGGGTATGAGAGATCTAAGATCAACTCAGTGAAATAAGAAGGCAAGATTAGAGAAAAAAGAGTCATGAGAAATGAACAAAGCCTCCAAGAAATATAGGATTATCTGAAAAGACCTAATCTACAGAGAGAATGAATCCAAGCTAGAAAACACTTTTCAGGATATTATCCAGGAGAACTTCCCTAACCTAGCAAGGCAGGCCAATATTCAAGTCCAGGAAATACAGAGAACACCACAAAGATAGTCCTCAAGAAGAGCAACCCCAAGGCACACAATTGTCAGATTCACCAGGGTTGAAATAAGGAAAAAATGCTAAGGGCAGCCAGAGAGAAAGGTTGGCTTACCCACAAAGAAAGCCCATCACTCAGTGGATGTCTTGGCAGAAACCCTACAAGCCAGAAGAGTGTGGGGGTCAATATTCAATATCTTTAAAGAAAAGAATTTTCAACCTATAATTTCATATCCAGCCAAACGAAGCTTCATAAGCAAAGGAGAAATAAAATCCTTTATGAAGAAGCAATTCCTCAGAGATTTCATCATCAGCAGGCCTGCCTTACAAGAGCTCCTGAAATAAGCACTAAATACAGAAAGGAACAACCAGTACCAGCCACTCCAAAAATGTACCAAATGGTAAAGACCATCAATACAAGGAAGAAACCACATCAACTAATGGGCAAAATAACCAGCTAGCATCAAAATGGCAGGATCAAATTCACACATAACAATATTAACCTTAAGTGTAAATGGGATAAATGCCCCAATCAAAAGACACAGACTGGCAAATTGGATAAAAAGTCAAAACCCATCAGTGTGCTGTATCCAGGAAACCCATCTCATGTGCAAGGATACACATAGGCTAAAAATAAAGGGATGGAGGAGGATTTACCAAGCAAATGGAGAGCAACAAAAAGCAGGAGTTGCAATCCTAGTCTCTGATAAAATAGACTTTAAACCAACAAAGATCAAAAGAGACAAAGAAGGACATTACATAATGGTAAAACGATCAATGCAACAAGAAGAGCTAATGATCTTAAATATATACACACCCAATACAGGAGTACCCAGATATATAAAGCAAGTTCTTAATGACTTACAAAGAGACTTAGACTCCCACAAAATAATAGTGGGAGACTTTAACACTCCACTGTCAATATTAGACAGATCAACGAGACAGAAAATTAACAAGGATATCCAGGACTTGAACTCAGACCTGGACCAAGCAAACCTAATAGACATTTACAGAACTCTCCACCCCAAATCCACAGAGTATACATTCTTCTCAGCACCACATCACACCTACTCTAAAATTGATCACATAATTGGAAGTAAATCACTCCTCAGCAAATGCAAAAGAACAGAAATCATAACAAACAGTCTCTCAGACCACAGTGCAATCAAGTTTGAACTCAAAATTCAGAAACTAACTCAGAACTGCAC
>CAUYLG010036741.1:0-19210 GCA_963573385.1 Cacajao melanocephalus | reverse complement strand
CCCTTATTCCTTCCTGTCTCCATTGTTAAGCACAATTATTGGCATAAAAGAGGTTTTTAATACCCATTTTTAGACTGCATTCTAGCCTGGGCAATAGAACAAGAATCCCGTTCTCTCTCCCTCTTTCTCTTCGTCTTTCTTCCTCTCTTTCATTCTTTTTTTTTCTTTCTTTCACTTTCTTTCTTCCTTCTTTTCTCTCTTTTTCTTTCTTTCAAAAAATAAAAAAGAAAAGAAAAGAAATTCCAATCCAGAATTTCAAATCTGGCCAACTAAGCTTCGTAAGCAAAAGAGAAATAAAATATTTTTCAGACAAGCAAATGTTGAGAGATTTTGTTGCCACCAGGCCTGCCTTGAAAGAGTTTCTGAAGGAAGCACTAAACATGGATAGGAAAAACCATTATCAGCCACTACAAAAACACACTAAAATACACAGACCAATGACACTGTGAAGCAACTACATTAAGATGTCTGCAAAATTAACCAGCCAGCATCGTGATGACAGCATCAAATTCACACATAACAATATTAACCTTAAATATAAATGGGATAACTGCCCTAATTAAAAGACACAGAATGGCAAGCTAGATACAAAAAGAAGACCCATTAGTGTGCTGTATTTAAGAGACATATCTCATCCGCAAAGACACATATAGACTTAAAGTAAAGGGGTGGAGGAAAATTTACCAAGCAAATAAAAAGCAGAAAAAAGCAGAGATTGCAATTCTAGTTTCTGACAAAATAGACTTTAAACCAACAAAGGTCAAAAAAGACAAAGAAGGGCATTGCATAATGTTAAAGGGTTCAATTCAACAAGAAGAGCTAACTATCCTGAATATATATACACCCAATACAGGAGCACCCAGATTCACAAAACAAGTTCTTAGAGACCTGCAAAGACACTTAGACCCCTACATAGTAATTGTGGAAGACTTTAATACCCACTGTCAGCACTAGACAGATCATTGAGACAGAAAATTAACAAAGATATTTAGGACTTTACTCAGCTCTAGACCAAGTGGACCTCATAGATATCTACAGAACTCACCACCCTAAAACAACAGAATATACATTTTTTTTGGTGCCACATGGCACTTACTCTAAAATTGATCACATAATTGGAAATTAACCCTCAGAAAATGCAAAAGAATGGAAATCATAAGAAACAGTCTCTCAGTCATAGCACAAGCAAATTTGAACTCAAGACTAAAAATCCCACTCAAAACCACACAACTACATGGAAATTGAACAACGTGCTCCTGAATGACTTCTGGGTAAATGTGAAATTAAGGCAGAAATCAAGAAGTTTTTTGAAACCAATGAGAACAAACAGACAACCTATCAGAATCTCTGGGATGCAGCTAAAGCAGTGTTAAGAGAAAATTTTATAGCACTAAATGCTCACATCAAAAAGCTAGAAAGATCTAAAATCGACACCCTAACATCACAACTAAAAGAACTAGAGAACCAAGAACAAATAAACCCCAAAGCTAGCAGAAGACAAGAAATAACCAAGCTTAGAGCAGAACTGAAGGAGATAGAGACACAAAAAACCCTTCAAAATATAAACAAATCCAGGAGCTGTGTTTTTTTTAATCAGTAAAATAGACCACTAGCAAGACTAATAAAGAAGAAAAGAGAGAAGAGTCAAACAAACAGAATCAGAAACTATAAGGGGAATACCACCACTGACCCAACAGAAATACAAACAACCATCAAAGAATACTATAAACACCTCTATGCAGATAAACGGGAAATTCTAGATGAAATGGATACATTTCTGGACATATACACCCTCCCAAGACTGAACCAGGAAGAAGCTGAATCCCTGAAAAGACCAATAACAAGTTCTGAAATTGAGGCAGTAATAAATAGCCTACCAACCCCCCAAAAAAACCCTGGTCCAGATGGATTTACAGCTAAATTCTACCAGAGGTACAAAGAGGAGCTGGTACCATTTCTTCTGAAATTATTCCAAACAATTGAAAAGGAGGAACTCCTCCTTAACTCATTCTAAGAGGCCAGCATCATTCTGATAACAAAACCTGTCAGAGATACAACAAAAAAAGAAAATTTCAGGCCAATATCCCTGATGAACATTGATGCAAAAATCCTCAATAAAATACTGGCAAACAAAATCCAGCAGCACATCAAAAAGCTTATTCACCACTATCAAGTCGATTCTATCCCTGGGATGCAAGGCTGGTTCAACATATGCAAATCAATAAAGATAATTCATCACATACACAGAACTAAAGACAAAAACCAAACGATTATCTTAATAGATCCAGAAAAGGCCTTCAATAAAATTCACCGTCCCTTCATGTTAGAAACTCTCAATAAACTAGGTATTGAAGATAAGAGCCATTTATGACAAATCCACAGCCAATATCATACCAAATGGACAAAAGCTGGTGGTGTTCCCTTTGAAAACTGGCACAAGAATGCCCTCTCTTCACACTCTTATTTAGCATAGTGTTGAAAGTTCTGGCCAGGGCAATCAGGCAAGAAAAAGAAATAAAGAGTATTTGAGTAGGAAGAAAGGAAGTTGAATTATCTTTGTTTGCAGATGACATGATCCCATATCTAGAAAATCTCATTGTCTCAGCCCAAAAGCTTCTTAAGCCGATAATCAAATTTAGCAAAGTCTCAGGATACAAAATCAATGTGCAGAAATTACAAGCATTCCTATACCCCAAGAACAGACAAGCAGAAACCCAAATCATGAATGAATTCTGATTCACAATTGCCACAAAGAGAATAAAATAGCTAGGAATATCAGTAACAAGGGGAGTGAAGGACCTCTTTAAGGAGAACTACAAACCACTGCTCCAGAAAATCAGAGAGGACATAAGCAAGTGAAAAAACATTCCATGCTCATGGATAGAAAGAGTCAATTTCATGAAAATAGCCATATTGCCCAAAGCAATTTATGGATTCAATGCTATTCCCTTTAAACTATCATTGACATTCTTCACAGAATTAGAAAAACACTCTTTTAAAATTCATATGTAACCTAAAAGGAGCTCACATAGCCAAGACAATCCTAAGCAAAAAGAGCAAAGCTGGAGACATCACACTACCCGACTTCAAACTATGCTACAAGGCCACAGTAACCAAAACAGCATGGTACTACTACAAAAACAGGCACACAAGACCAATGGAACAGAAAAGAGAACTCAAAAATAAAATCCCACATCTACAACCACCTGATCTTTGACAAACCTGACAAAAACAAGCAATGGGGAAAGGATTCCCTGTTTAACAAATGGTGCTGGGATAACTGGTTAGCCATATGCAAAGAATTGACTAGATCCCTTTCTTACACCTTATACAAAACTTTACTCAAGATGGATTAAAGGGTTAAATGTAAAACCTGAAACTATAAAAACCCTAGGAGAAAATCTAGGCAATACTATTCAGGACATGGGCATAGGCAAAAGCTTTATGATGAAATTGCCAAAAGCAATTGCAACATAAGCAAAAATTGATAAATGGGATCTAGTTAAACTAAAGAGCTTCTGCACAGCAAATGAAACTGTCATCAGAATGAACAGACAACCTACAGAATGGGAGAAAATTTTTGCAATCTATCCATCTGATAAAGGTCTAATATCCAGAGTCTACAGGGAACTCAAACAAATTTACAAGAAAAAACAATCCCATTAAAAAGTGGACAAAGGATATAACAAACACGTATCAAAAAATGACATACATGCAGCCAACAAACACATGAAAATAGCTCAACATTACTGATCATTAGAGAAATGCAAATCAAAACCACATGAGATACCATCTCATGCCAGTCAGAATGGCAATTATTAAAAAGTCAGGAAACAACAGATGCTGGTGAGGTTGCAGAGAAAAAGAAATGCTTTTACACTGTTGGTGGGAATGTAAATTTGTTCAACCATTGTGGAAGACAGTGTGGCGATTCCTCAAAGATTTAGAATCAGAAATACGATTTGATCAAGCAATTCCATTACAGGGTATATACCCAAAGGAATAGAAATCATTCTATTATAAAGATACATGCACATATACATTCATTACAGTACTATTACAATAGCAAAGACATGGAATCAACCCAAATGCTCATCAATGATAGACTGGATAAAGAAAATGTGATACATATACACCATAGAATACTATGAAGCCATAAAAAGGTATGAGATCATGTCCTTTGCTGGGACATGGATGAAGCTGGATGCCATTATCCTCAGCAAACCAATGCAGGAACAGATAAGCATACACCGCACATTCTCACTTATAAGTGGAAGCTGAACAATGAAAACAAATGGACACAGGGAGAGGAACAACACCTACTGGGACCTTTTCAGGGAGGGCAGGGGCAGGAGAGCCTTAAAGAAGAGCTGATACATGCTGGGCTTAATACCTAGGTAATGGGTTGATAGGTGGAGCAAACAACCATGCACATGTTTACCTATGTAACAAACCTGCACATCCTGCATATGTATCCCAAAACTTAATTTTAATAAAAGAAAAAAATTAACCAGTTATAGGCTGTGTGGTGGCTAACATCTGTAATCCCAGTACTTTGGGATGCCAGAGTGGGAGGATCACTTGAGGCCAGGAGTTCAAGTCAAGCCTAGCCAACATAGCAAGACTTCTTCTTTACAAAGAAATTTAAAAATAAGCCAGATGTCGTGGTGTGCACCTGCTACTTAGAAGGCTTATGTGGGAAGATTGCTTGAGCCCAGAAGTTCAAGACTGTAATGAATTATGATCACACCACTGCACTTCAGCCTGGGCAACGGAGCCTGTCTCTTAAAAAAAAAAAAAAAAAAAAAGTTAACCATATATGATTAAGGAAAAAAACTCAGTAAACTATAGCTAACATCATTCTTATTGGTGAAAGACACATGCTTTTCACCTAAACTCAGATATAAAACAACGATGTCAGCTGGGCAAGGTGGCTCATGCCTCTAATCCCAACTCTTTGGGAGGCCAAGGTAGAAGGATTGCTTGAAGCCAAGAGTTCAAGACCAGCCTGGGCAACACAGCAAGACTCTATCTCTATGCAAAATTTAAAAATAAGCCAGGTATGATGGCATATGCCTGTAGTCCCAGCTATTTGGGAGGCTGAGGTGGGAGAAGCACTTGTGCACAGGAGTTTGAGGTTGCAGTGAGCCATGATCACACCAGTGCTCTCCAGCCTGGGCAACAGAACAAGACTCTGTCTCTAAAAGTAAAAATCAACGTAAATTTTTAAAAGGATGTTCACTAGTAAAATAAAGTAAGAAAAATGCATATGGACCCTTCTATAACTGAGTGTCTCAGCTTTAAAATGCATTTTTGAACTTTTTTCTCTAAACTCAGAACATGGCCTTGAAATGTACTTTGAAACTCCTTGTTTCTCTCCCCTTTCTACCAGACACTCCCTTGCACCATGCACACTTATCTAACCATATGCTTGTTTAAAAGTTCCAGGGGCTAATCTTGAAATAAACCAGGCATGAAGCACCTGCGGAATCCTCCTGTTTAGGGGAGTCCATAAACAACTATTCTACTACCATCAGGCTGAAGTCTAGAAAACACCAACAAGACCTCTGAATGGGTGATTATTCAAGAATGCCATCAGAATGAGGCCTGCAGACCTGCACCCTGCAACATTCCTACATGATTCTCATAGCAAGTTTCTCTTTTTAAACCTCCTAAGTCAGCCCAAAAGTTTGCGGTGATTTCTTTGTGACTTGAGCTCAGCTATCTCCCTAACTGTTGGCATTTGAAATAAAGGTTACTTTTCTTTTACCACACGTCACTTCTTGTGTATTTGGCTTGATAGGTGGCGAGCAGCTGAACCTGAGTTTGGTTACACATCTAGAACTAATAAGTAAATTTAGCTTTCTACAAGATACAACATCAACACACAACAGTCAATCACATTTCTACTTATTGACAATGAACAATTGGAAAGGATATCAGAGATCGAAGATCAATTCAATGAAATAAAGCAAGAAGACAAGATTAGAGAAAAAAAGAGTGAAAAGAAATGAACAAAGCCTTCAAGAAATATGGGATTACATGAAAAGACCAAATCTACATTTGATCAGTGTACCTGAAAGTGATGGGGAGAATGAAACCAAGTTGAAAAACAGTCTTCAGGATATTATCCAAGAGAACTTCCACAACCTAGCAAGGCAGGCCAACATTCAAATTCAGGAAATACAGAGAACACAACAAAGATACTCCTCAAGAAGAGCAACCCCAAGTCACATAATTATCAGATTCACCAGGGTTGAAATGAAGGAAAAAATGCTAAGGGCAGCCAGACAGAAAGGTCTGGTTACCCACAAAGGGAAGCCTGTTAGACTAACAGTGGATCTCCCAGCAGAAACCCTACAAGCCAGCAGAGACTAGGGGCCAATATTCAACATCCTTAAAGAAAAGAATTTCAACCCAGAATTTCATATTCAGCCAAACTAAGCTTCATAAGCAAAGGAGAAAAAAAATCCACATTCAGAATTTTTAAATCTTCTGAAAGTGAAACTGCAGATCCATTAGACAATAACTCTCCATTAAACAATAACTCCCCATTGCCCCTTTTCCCAACCCCTGGCAAACCCTACTCTCCTTTGTCTCTCTGATTGTGATGGCTCATTTAAGTGGAACACATAATATGTATCCTTTTGTAACTGGCTCATTTCACTTAATATAATGTTATCAAAGTTTTTTCATCTATTTTGAAGCATGTGTCAGAATATCATCCCTTTTTAAAACTAAATACTATTCCATTGAATGCATATAACATATTTAGAATGTATTTAAACCCATGCAGTAAGCTCAGCTTAATGGAACCAGTCTGCCACCGTGTGGAATTTTAATGCAACTTCAAATTTTACAAATTGAGAGGATGACTAATTTAGAAATGTTGCTACTAGTGTTCAATTATTAGCTTTTGTGTGTGTGTGTTTGTCAATTTAAAGAACTAGTTTTATTTAACATATCTATGCAAGATGTATGTGAAGAGAACTTCAAATGCTGCTGATGGGTCAAAATATTTTAGTAAATGTAAAGATATTTTCTATCTTTAGATGGGAAAAATGGACTACCAACATGAATTAACTGGTCATGGAGAAAGAACAAATGGCTTTTTATCCACGTAAAAGCTTACATATGACAGGATTTCAATATTACTCATAAGAAAAAATGCAATTTAAAAGTTGTCTACAAAAATGTAGACAAAAAATTATCTATAACATGGATGAACCTTGAAAACATTATGCTAAATGGAAAAAGTGACACACAAAAGAATAGATATCATAGTTGTCTTTTATTTTATTTTATTTTAAGACAGAGTCTCTCTCTTGTTGCCCAGGCTGGAGCACAATGGCGCAATCTTGGCTTATTGCAACATCCACCTCCTGGGTTCAGGCAATTCTCCTGACTCAGCCTCCTGAGTAGCTGGGATTACAGGTGCATGCCACCACACCCAGTTAATTTTTTGTATTTTTAGTAAAGATAGGGTTTCACCATGTTGGCCAGGCTGGTCTTGAATGCCTGACCTCAGGTAATCTGCCTGCCTTGGCCTTTCAAAGTGCTGGGATTACAGGTGTGAGCCACTGCGCCCTGCCCTTGTCCTTTTTAAAGAAAAAAGATATGGTGTCATCCTTTAAAACTAAATCCTTTAAAACTAAATCCTTTACTTCCACTTCATCTTAGCTGAAAACATTTGGTAAATGGGAAGAGGTTACGAAGTAAGAAAAATAGCATTTACTAAGGTCCAGTATAGTCCTCTACATAATTATCTCCAATCCTCATAACAGCCTTGCTATACAGGCCTTATTAGTTTCATATTGCAGATGACAAAAATGAAGTTTGGAGAGATCAATTGGTTTGGTAAAAGTCTCAGAGCTAGTTAATGCCACAGAAGAAAATTAAACTCCTGTCTATGAGCCTCCAAAGTTGAAAATTTGAGAGTTCAAGTTTGGCATCTTTTCTTTTCTTTTTTTTTATTTTTGAAACAGGGTCTTACTCTGTTGTCCAGGATAGAATGCAGGTAGCACAATCATAGCTCACTACAACCTCAAACTCCTGGGTTCAACTGATCCTCCCACATCAGCCTCCTGAGTAACTGGGACTACAGGTGCATGCCACCATGCCTGGTTTACTTACTTACTTATTTATATATTAGTAGAGATGAGATCTTGCTATGTTGCCCAAGCTGGGGCTTCCTTCCTTCCTTCCTTTTTTTTTTTTTTTTTGTCATTTTTGTTGTTGCTGTTGGGATATCCTTTCCTAAAAGAGATTTCCCAGTTGGATGTCTGATGTCATTTTTCTCCATTTCCTTTGAGATGTGTGATTCCACCATCAAAGATACAGCACATATCCTGAGCTCTGAGGGGTTGGCTGACTGTGGATTTTCTTCTTTGCAGGAAAAGTACATGGTTCTGGATAGGGAGGCATGAAGCAGCTGATATGCCTGCCAAACAGGCTAGACTTGCTGGGCTACACCATAAAATGCTGGGGTTTGAACAAAGGAGAAACATCCTACTATTCCAGAACTTGGCTGGAACATCCCCTAATCATTTTAGAGAAACACTGCCAAAGGAACATGCTCATGATGTGAGACCAGTGTCACAAGGGATCTGAAAACTGTTCATTCAACAGGTACTTATTGAGCTCCTCCTATAACCAGATGCTTTTCTGTATAGTGTCTGTTAATTAGAAAAATAGACCAAACTCCTTGCTCTCATGGAACTTTCATTCTAGTAACAACAGGCAGACAAGCTGGTGTCAGTGGCTCACTCCTATAATCCCAGCACTTTGGGGAGGCAGAGGTAGGAGGATTGCTTGAAGCCAGAAGTTCAAGACCAGCCTGGTCAACATAGCGCAACCCTGTCGTTACAAAAAAAAGAACAGGCCCATAAGAAATAAGTTAAATAGGCCGGGCGCAGTGGCTCAAGCCTGTAATCCCAGCACTTTGGGAGGCCGAGGCAGGAGGATCACGAGGTCAAGAGATCAAGACCATCCTGGCTAACATGGTGAAACTCTGGCTCTACTAAAAATATAAAAATTAGCTGGGCATGGTGGTGTGCGCCTGTAGTCCCAGCTACTCAGGAGGCTGAGGCAGGAGAATTGCTTGAACCCAGGAGGCGGAGGTTGCAGTGAGCTGAGATTGTGCCACTGAACTCCAGCCTGGCACCTGGCAACAGAGTGAGACTCTGTCTCAAGAAAAAAAAAAAAAGAAATAAGTTAAATAGGTAAAATATGTAGTGTGCTAGAAATAGATATTTTACAAAAAAAAAAAAAAAAACACGTTGGGCCGGGCACAGTGGCTCACGCCTGTAATCCCAGCACTTTGGGAGGCTGAGGTGGGAGGATCACTTGACATCAGGAGTTTGAGACCAGCCTGGCCAACATGACAAAACACTGTCTCTACTAAAAATACAAAAATTAGTCAGGTGTGGTAGCACGTGTTGTAATCCCAGCTACTCAGGAGGCTGAGGCACGAGAGTTGCTCGAACCCGGGAGGCAGAGGCTGCAGTGAGCCGAGATCGTGCCACTGCATTCCTGCCTGCGTGCAGAGTGAGACTCTGTCTCAAAAAAAGAAAAAAGAAAGAGAAAAAGAAAGAGAAAAAGAAAGAAAAGAACAAAATAAAGAAGAAACCATGTGATTTCTCTGTTCAACGCTTTCCAACAACTTCCCCATCTTACGCACTCAAAGTAAAAGCCAAAATCCTGGCGGCAGTTTCCAAGCCCCTATTTGATCATTGTCCTCTCCTCACACTTCATCTTACTGTCTCCTCCTCCTCTCCTCTTTGATCACCCACTCCAGCCACAGGAGTTCTCCTTGCTTCTCCTAAGCCACTCAGGCACCCTCCTGTCTCAAGGCCTTTGTATCGGCCATTTCCTCTTTGAACACCCCAAAATAGCTGCACAGCTCCCATGTCCCCTCCTTCAGATCTTAGAGTGGCACCGCGGTAAGGCTATTCCTAGTGAACCAAAATCCCAACAGCCATATCCCCTCCTCTACATTACTGTTCCCCATGGCACATAGCACAACTAACACATCATATTATGCTTTCACACGGTTCACGCTTCACTCCACGGAAGTTCTGACAGAGGCACAGATTTTTGTCTTATTCATTGCCCTATCCCTAGTGCCTGGCTTGTATTAGGTGTTCAGTATGTCAGCTCCTTCCAGCCAAAGACCACCAGAAACATACCTGTAATTGAAGAAGCTGAGTTTTGGGCTTCTCGTAATGAGAATGTACAAAAGGGGGAACCATGGAGTGGCTTGGTATGTTAGCAAGGATCGTTTGGGCTTAAGTTAGGTGATTTGGGGGAGGTTTCAAGGAAGTGAGGCTTTGCTCTGAATTGGATGAGGCCAGGAAGCAGGAATAATTCTCTGATTGGGTATCTTAATAAACTTGTTTTTAGAAGAAGGGAAGAAGAGAGCAAGGCTAAGGATATAATTGGTAAAGAAGCAGCAGTTATATTAGCAGGAAGAGGGGGCTATTTTGTGGTTTACACAGTGACTTTATTTCTTCCTGTTTTTGGGTAAGATTTATGAAGTAGTCTTGTTTTTGTTTGGTTTGGTTTTCGTCTCACTTTACCAAGATCATAGAGTGCCCTTGTCTGTTGTAGGTGTTCTGTGAGATTATGTTCATCAGGAGAATATCATGACCTCATGACCTCATGACCTGTCTGCAATGCCAGATGAGCTCCTAATGCCACAGAGGGCCAGCTGATAGAGCCAGGCCAACTGCCCATGTCAGTGGTGATTTTTCTCTTTTTCAAGTATATATTTGTTAAATGATCAAGTGAACAAGTATAATGGTAGTCTTCATAAACCTAAAAGGCTAACATGTGGAAGTAAAGTTAGGCTAATTTTATAAGAATTCTGAGAGTAGAATTGGACAATGGAGTCAGGCACTGGTGGCTCATGCCTGTAATCCCAGCACTTTGGGAGACGGAAGCAGGTGCATCACTTGAGGCCAGGAGTTTGAAACCAGCCTGGCCAACATGGTGAAACCCCGTCTCTACTAAAAATACAAAAATTAGCCCGGTGTGGTGGCGCGTATCTATAATCCCAACTGCTCAGGAGGTTGAGGCACAAGAATCGCTTGAACCCAGGAGGCAAAGGTTGCAGTGAGCCTAGATTGTGCCACTGCACTCCAGCCTGGGCAACAGAGCAAGACTCTGTCTCAAAAAAAAAAAAAAAAGAAAGAAAGAAAAAGAAAAAGAATTGAGACAGTGGGTAAAGTCAGAGAGTGAGCAACCTTCAACCTAACATAAAAACTTTAGCAAAATGAGCCCTCCAACCCCTGCAGGGAGATGAGGGTCAATTACTTGAATTCTCAACAGAATCTGGGAAGGACATTGTAGAAGTGATTAAGGCACTGCATGGAGTGCTGGATGTGATGACCTAAGATTTCTCGAACATGATGAAGATCTGCAAAGTTTAGTTGGCCTTTCAGGTTGCTTCCTATGAAGTTCCCAGCAAGAATCAGTCACCGGCTACTCTAAGATAAGGAAGAAATTGTCCAGGCCTTAAGGATTTCACAGAAGAGAAGTGAAGACAGGTGTAGCAGGAAATATCTGCAGTATAGTTCTTCAAGGCAGTCTTGAAGAAGCATTTGTCACTGGGCCTATTTTGCTCACATAAGACATTTGGTGGTGCGTGGAGACATTTTTCGTTGTCACAAGGAGTGAGGAGTTTGCTACTTACAAATAGTTAACAGAGGCCAAGTTGCTGCAAAGCAACCTCTAATGCACAGGACCACTTTCCACATCAAAGAATGATCTCTCTCAAAATCAATACAGGTTGAGCATTCCTAATCCAAAACTCCAAAATCAAAAATGCTCCAAAATCAGAAACATTTTTGCTGACATGATGCCACAAGTGGGCAATTCCATACCTGACCTCATAAGATGGGTTCCAGTCAAAATGCAGGTGTACCATACACAGTTTATTCAACATCCCCAAGGGAAAAAAGATTTTCCTAGCCCCCTTCAGTTTTGATACATCTTTTCCACACATGCCAGACGTGTATGTCATGTTTCACTGTTAAGCACTTATGTGTGAGTAAGTGTAAGAAAATGATAGCTTACTGGTAACATATAAATTCAGAGCCAGGAATGATGGTAATGACAAGCAATCACAAATTGTCCACATGGGTGGCTAAGATAATGTCACCTTTGCTTTCTGATGGTTCACCTTGGTTTTATGCACAAACTCATTCAAAACATATAAAATTACAGGATTTTCAGTGTATATACAAAACATAAGTGAATTTTGTGTTTAGACTTGATCCCATCCCCAAGATATCTCATTATGTATATGCAAATATTCCCAAATCCACAAAAAATCCAAAATCTGAAATATTTCTGGTCCCATTCATTTTGTGGGTTTTTGTTTGTTTGCCTGCTTGTTTTTAGAGGCAGGGTTTTAACACAGTGGCCAGGCTGACCTCAAACTCCTGGTCTTGAGTCATTAGCCCACCTCAGCCTCCCAAACTGCTGGGATTACAGGCTGAGCCACTGTGCCCCAAGCATTTAGGATAAGGGGAACAACTTGCAATGTCAAGGTCAAGAAACAATGGCTCAGAGGGAGAAGTGAAGAGTTGTCAATACACATAGAGAGGAACAGATATGCAGCTTCTAAGGGAAATGAGAAAGGATCTAACAGAGGAAGTGATATCTGAGCTGGGTTTTGACGGAAGAATAAGAAATCCTTGGTAAAAAAAAATGCTTGCTATGTCCAGACATGGTGGTTCAAGCCTGTAATTCCAGCACTTTGGGAGGCCGAGGCAGGCTGATTGCTTGAGGCCAGGAGTTCAAGATCAGCCTGGCCAACATTTTAGTAAGACCCCCGTCTCTACTAAAAATACAAAAATTAGCTGGGCCTGGTGGCACCTGCTTATAATCCCAGCTATTTGGGTGGCTGAGGCAGGAGAATCACTTGTACCTGAGAGGTGGAGGTTGCAGTCAGTGGAGATCACACCACTGTACTCCAGCCTGAGTGACACAGTGAGACAGTCTCGAAAATAAAAGCTTAATTTATTATGGAGAAACAATCTCAAATATTTGTAGATAATAAAATGTCTCAATATTGCTGCAAAATAATCCATTAAGGAGGGTGGTATGTGAAAGAGCAGAATTTGGCCAGGAGTTGATAATTGTTGAAACCAGTGATTAATACACAGAAGTACATTATACTTTTAACTTTGATATATGGTTGGAAATTTCCATAATACAATTTCAAATTGAGGTTTTTTTCTTCATTATTGTGCCAAAATATACATCACATAAAATTTACCATTTAAACCTTTTTTTGTTAGTTTGTTTTTTTCAGGTTTCTTAGGCAATGGGTGGGGTCATAAAGCTCCCAAGAGTTTATGTCTTTTGTGATCAGCTACCAGGCAGGTAGAGAAATACTATCAGGTTAGGGGGTTCACGGTTAAGTGGGTCTGAGCTCAAACTCTCCTTGGGTGGGGCTTGCTGCAGCCACTGTGGGAGATAGGGGTGCTGGTACTTAGGCCAATGGGGTTATGTTCCAGAGGGGTTTATGGCTGCCTCTGTCACCAGGGAAGTGGGGGAAAGCTGGCAGCAACAGGCCTCACCCAGCTCCCATGCAGTTGGCAAGTCTGGTGTCTCTCTCAACGTACCCCACTAACAATGTAAGTTTATCTCCAGGCAGCCTGTGCACAGGACCCAGACCTAACCCCAAGCTTTAAGTTTCACCTGCTAAGAAAGCAAGCATGGCTTTCAGCCATGCCCCTCCCTATCTGCCCTCACTGTTGGCTGTGACTCCTGCTCTCCTTTCTGCAGCAGTTCCCACTTGCCCCTAATTCTGCTCAAGAGAGTTTGTGACCTGTCAAAGTTACTACAAAGTTCAGTTGGAAGCTACTTTCACCCTGTGACCCCTCCCAAATTCCACTTGCTGCCTTTCCCAAGGGCCTCCGTGAGATATAATCAGGGATGGCTTCCATGGGCTCAAGCTGGAGAATGAGAGTGCCTACAAGGCTCTTCTCACTGTTGCTTCTACTTTTATATTTCACACTAAATCTGTTTCAGGTCTAAGTAAGGCTAAATCCTTCTCCTGTAATCTGGACTTTCAGGTTCCCCAGTGGAGATGTGTGCTCAGAGGCAGGTTCCCCCACCTCACACCCTGAGAAATTCAGTTTTTCACCTGTCTCATAGAATTTGCAGCAGCCAACCACCTCTTTCAAAGGATCTATGAATTCTTTTGGTTCTCCTGATACATTCCTGCAGTGGTTCCTAGTGCAAAAGTCCATGGTATAAGTTTCCACAAACTGTTCTGTCTGTCCAGGTGGGAGCTGCACATCAGCCTTGTCTGCTCTCTACCACCTTGAATTTTTACCTCTTTTTTAACTATTTTGTAATAACACTTAGATTAAAACACAAACACATTGTACACCTGTATGAAAGAAAAGAAAGAAAAAGAAAAAGAAAGAAAGGAAAGAAAACGAAAGAAAGAAAGAAAGAGAAAGAAAGAAAGAAAGAAAGAAAGAAAGGAAAGAAAGAAAGAAAGAAAGAAAGAAAGAAAGAAAGAAAGAAAGAAAGAAAGAAAGAGAAAGAAAGAAAGAAAGAAAGAAAGAAAGGAAATACATACATTGGAAAGCAGAAATTTATCTGTATTCTTACCCATAGAGCTAATCAAAAGTTTGATGTATGTTATGTATCAAAGCCCATGGGCTGGGTGCCATAGCTCACATCTGTAACCCCAGCACTTTGGGAGGTTGAGGCTGGACGACTGCTTGAGCCTAGGAGCTGGAGACTGTTCTGGGAAACACAGTTAGACCCTGTTTCTACAAAAAATTTAAGTTAGCCTAATGCACTGCCACGCACCTCTAGTCCCAGCTACTCTGGAGGCTGAGGCGGGAGGATTGCTTGAGCCCAGGAGGTCAAGGCTGCAGTGAACTATGACTGTGCCACTGCATTCCAGCCAGGGTGACAGAGCAAGACCCTATCTTAAAAATACCAATCAAACAAACAAAAAACAAAGCCCACCAGCCAAAGACCATAAGAACCATATAACATTAAACAAAGTTTAGTTTGCTGCAGCAAACAAGAATGAGAACACACCACAGAAACTATGGGGTGTGTTATTAAGAAGGAATTGGGAAGGGCTTATTTGAACATTTGAGCTTGTGTTGGGTGAGTCTAAGGAGACCTTAGAAACAGTAGAGTCAGTTCTGGATTGGGTGTTGTCAGGAGCAGGAGCAATTGGGTGATTGGGTAGATCTTTGATCATTTTTATGTAGAAGGCCAGAGGGCTAAGACGGGGATAAAGATGTCACTAGCAAAGAAGCTGTAATTATTCATGTTACTGATAAGAAGGAGATTCTATCAATTTTCATGACTGCAGGGTGGCCTTGGCTCTGTGTTGCTCCACTACAGTCATAGAATGGACTTGCCTAATTATTGTTTACATCCTGTGAGAACAGTTCACGTTTCATTGACAAGATTGCAGTCCAGCTGTCAGTAATCACAGTTATCTTTCTACCTTCTCAGTACTCCATTTTACTGTAAGATGAAGTCAGCCTGCAGGAATATGTTATTCTGTGAAATTCAGACTCATTGCCAAGATTCTATTGATCAGAAGATTATAGAGAGAACATCATGTTTTGTTCAACTAAAGTCAGTATTTCATATTCCTTTTGTTGGAAGATGGGCTGTTGACTTATCTGACATGACAATGGCTCTAAGATAATATTTACACATATGGGAGTATCAGCTAGAGTCTGCTAAAGTACCTAATCTCCTAATTTGTTTGTTTATTTCCTGGAACTTTTTAGGAATATTAAATATTTAATAAATACATGATATTTTTTAAGATAGCACATCTTCCATCTCAAGACATCAATATTATATAAATACTCTGGAATTTATGTTGTTTAAATTGGTAACAGCACTTGTTAAAGTCCTTTCCTTTAGGGTCTGATCTCCTCCAGGACCTAAAATCTCCTGGTCTAAGATCATGTAGAAGCTGATTAGGCTGATTAGGTGGCTGGTGAGACAGTGGCAGTTCATATCTATTGGTCATGAGACTGAACAGTTTCCCCTATATTATGATTACATTGAACAGCATTACCAGAACAGATACTGAGAGTATTAACATATTATGGATAGTAAGAGTATTTTTAAAACTCTAAAGCCTTTTTTTCTTTTCTTCTCTTTTTTTTTTTTTTTTTTTTTGAGTCAGAGTCTCACTGTGTCACCCAGCCTGGAGTGCAGCGGTGCGATCACAGCTCACTGCAGCCTGGATCTCCTGGGCTTGGAGATCCTCCCACCTCAGCCTCCCAAGTAGCTGGGACCACAGGTGTGCACCACCATGCCTGGATAACTTTTGTGCTTTTTGTACAGACAGGGTTTTGCCATGCTGCCCAGGTTGGTCTTGAATGCCTGGCCTCAAGCAATGCACATGGCTTGGCCTCCCAAAATGCTGGAATTTCAGGCATGAACCGCTGTGCCTGGCCTTAAAGCCTTTAATTTAGTTCATAAAATATATTACGCTGGGAGCAGTGGCTCACACCTGTAATCTCAGCACTTTGGGAGGCCGAGATGGGTGGATCACCTGAGGTCAGGAGTTCAAGACCAGCCTGGCCAACATGGTGAAATCCTGTCCATCCTAAAAATATAAAAATTGGCCAGGCGGGGTGGCAGGCACCTGTAGTCCCACCTACTTGGGAGACTGAGGCAGGAAAATCACTTGAACCTGGGAGGCGGAGGTTGCAGTGAGCCAAGATTGTACCACTGCACTCCAGCCTGGGTGACAGAGTGAGACTATGTCACACACACACACACACACACACACACACTACATATCATCAGTTGATAAGAATATTTAAGCCTGTAAATCTTCAACTAAACTCCAACTAAAATCTTCTGTGGGCTGTTATTGCGCTGCCTTTGTTTTATGAAAACTTATTTATTACTTTTGTCTCTGCTGCTTAAATCACAATATTGTACAGCCTTTGTACATGAGTATTTGTATGCTTCTTTTAACCTGAGAAGTTCATCACTGAAACATATGTATATAAATATAGTTTATAAACCTGGGCGTGGTGGTTCACGCCTGTAATCCTAGAACTTTGGGGTGCCAAGGTGGGCGGATCACCTGAAGTCAGGAGTTATGAGACCAGCCTGGGAGACATGGTGAAACCCCATCTCTACTATAAATACAAAAATTAGCCAGATGTGCTAGTATATGCCTGTAATCCTAGCTACTCGGGAGGCTGAGACAGGAGAATCACTTAAACCTGGAAGCAGAGCCGAGATCATGCCACTGCATTCCAGCTTGGGCGACAGAGCAAGACTCCATCTCTAAATAAATAAATAAATAAATACCGTTTACTTATATATTATTTAACTTAAACTGAACTTCTTTTTTAGTTTGTCAGTATTTTCTTTTTTTAATTCTAAATATGGTAAACATAAGAACCTTCACAACAATTTTGGGTCAGTGAAAATTTGGCATACGTGAAATGAAATTATTTCCAACTGCCTTCTTTTTTTTTGTAGTGAGGTAGAATTCACATAGCAGAATTAACTATTTTAAAGTGTACATACCAGTGGCATTTAGTACATCCACAATGCTTTGTGGCCTTCACTTCTATCTAGTTCTAAAACATTTGTATTATCCCCCCAAAAATCTCCCATTAAGTAGTCATTCTCTATTTGCTTCTCCCCCCAATTTCGAGCAACCACTTCCTGCTTATGGTTTTACCTTTTCATTTCATATAAAAGAAATGACACAACATGTACTCTTAGCATAATTTTTTCTTTTCTTTTTTTGAGAGACAGTTTCCTTCTGTTACCCAGACTGGCGTGCAATGCCACAATCTCGGCTTACTGCAACTTCAACCTCAACCTCCCCGGTTCAAGTGATTCTCATGCCTCAGCTTTCCAAGCAGCTGGGATTACAGGCACCTGCCACCATGCCCATGCTAAGTTTTGTATTTTTAGTAGAGACGGGGTTTCACCATGTTTCCCAGACTGGTCTTGAACTCCTGACCTCAAGTGATCTGCCTGCCTTGGCCTCCCAAAGTGCTGGGATTACAGGCATGAGCCACCGCACCTGGCCAATTTAGCTTATTTTTTTCTTAAGAGACAAGATCTTGCTGTGTTACCCAGGCTGGATTGCAGTGGCATGATCATGGCTCACTGTAACCTCCAACTTCTAGGCCCAACTGATCCTCCCACCTCAGCCTCCTGAGTAGCTAGGACTATGTGTGTGCCACCATGCCCAGCTCATTTCTTTTTTTAATTAAAAAAAATTTTTTTAGATGGGGTCTCACTCTGTGGGCCAGGCTGGAGTGCAAGTGGCATGATCATAGCTCACTGCAGTGTCAACCTCCCAGGGCTCAGGTGTTCCTCCCATCTCAGCCTCCCGGGCTGCTGGGACTATAGGTATGTGCCACCATGCCCAGCTAATTTTTTTTTGTATTTTTTGTAGATACAAGATTTTGCCATGTTGCTCAGGCTGGTCTTGAACTCCTGTGCTCAAGTCATCCGCCTGTGTTGACCTCCCAAAGTGCTAAGATTATATATGTATGAGCCACTCCTCACCTAGTCCCATTCACTCACTTTTAGGAAAACGAGTTAGTCGTAACTGGCAAACCTGGACCTCACATTAATGATTTTAAATACCTGTAAATACAATTATGTGCACTGAGGTAACTCAGAGAATAATGAAACATCCCTTGGAGTTATACTGTTCATCAAGAAGAGTTCATTAGTCAAATTGCCTTTGAGAAGCAGGTTGCAGAGTAAGAGTTTGAACTCTGGGGCTGAAAAGGAGAAAGTTGACCTACATTGTCTCCAGGCCTCATTCTAGCTCAATGAAGCTATGACTATGGCTACATCTACAGGACATGGTGAGATATTAAAACACATGGAAAACACATTCCTAAATTCTGGAACTTTAAAATGAAAACATCCAGGGTATGTTATTACAACCTCTTGATCTGGAATTACTAAAAATGTGATCCTGAGCAAGCTATTTAATACTTTTTTGTTGGTTCTTTGAGACAGAGTTTTGCTCTGTCACCCAGACTGGAGTGCAGTGGTGTGATCTCAGCTCACCGCAACCTCAGCCTCCCTGTTCAAGTGATTCTCCTGCTTCAGCTTCCCAAGTAGCTGGGATTATAGGTGTGCATCCCCACACCAGCTAATTTTTGTATTTTTAGTAGAGACTGGGTTTCACCATGTTAGCCAGGCT
>CAUYLG010036739.1:0-78837 GCA_963573385.1 Cacajao melanocephalus | reverse complement strand
AATAACAGAACACCAAATTATAAGCAAACTGGCATTCGCAATTGCTACAAAGAGAATAAAATACCTAGGAATACAACTAACAAGGGATGTGAAGGACCTCTTCAAGGAGAACTACAAACCACTGCTCAAGGAAATAAGAGAGGACACAAACGGATGGAAAAACATTCCATGCTCATGGTTAGGAAGAATCAATATTGTGAAAATGGCCATACTGCCCAAAGTAATTTATAGATTCAATGCTATCCCCATCAAGCTACCATGGACTGTCTTCACAGAACTGGAAAACTGTCTTTGGTGAGCATGCTTCCACATTCCCAATCAGCATGTAACTGTTCTATATAAATGTGTTAAATTCAGAAGCGACTTAGAAGACTCCCTAGCCTCCTAAGGCATCCCCCAAAACATACCGCTATCAAAGTAAGACAGAGCTGACATTTTTCGTATTAGAAATGCGGTAGTCCTGGAATCACAAACTCAAATGCACACCAGGGTCAGGCAAAATTTATAAATGCACAAAGCAGATAGGATGTAACAGGCAGTTTGTGCCTCATTGAAGGACATTCTCAATTAAAACAAAAGTGCCGTGCGACTTAGCCCATCTAGGGGGAGAGATTCATTTAGCCCATGTATCTTTTGCTTTGCCTTAGTAGCTAGGGAATGCACGGCTGACAGATTATGGGTAGTGATAATATGGGAAAGAGTCTTGTGTAGTGGCTAAGGCTGAGGGCTCTAGAATTACCCAGCTTAGGTTCAAACTCAGATCCTACCACTGAGTAGCTGAGGGTCTCCGGGCAATTTACTCCAGTTCTCTGAGCCTCCATTTCCTTGTTTGTGCAATGGTTTACCATATAGTGCTGTGAAAAGTGAATGGGAAGGTGGATGCCAAGTGTTGACAGGACTCACCCATGGAGGCCATCAGGGTATTCTCCTCCTCCAAGGTCAATCTGGAGTTTCAAAAGCAAGTATTTTGCCTGCTCCGGCAGTATTCTCAGTATTCTGCTCCAGCAAAAGACGCTGCCTCATTTCCTATTTAAATACCTTCTCCTGTGACCCGTGTTACATAAGCCCTTCAGGTGTTTTCAGAAGATAATTATACATTTTAAGTTAAAAAACAATAACAACAACAACGAGTAAATGCCCTTTCTTTGTTCCCACTGCCTTCTCTGTAGCCTTGTGGGCTGGGGAGAGGATTTTGCTTGGAGTTGCTGGTAGGAAGAAAAGATCCTCTTTTATCCCAGGGTGAAACTGCACATGGACTTTCTTGAATTTCACCGAAATAAACACCAGAGAAGCAAGTCCTGTTTCAACCCCCACCAAAGCAACCTCTGTGAACGTGGGAAGGGGCACCTGCCAGATTCCCATAGTGTCAGAGCCCCCAAGAATGGGACCTCCTGCAGAAGCCCCCCAAGGACAAAGCTGAACCCTTCCCTGCTGAGCTGGGCTTTGGCCAAGAGGCCTTTTAGCAAAGGATTACAGTTCCAGCTGGGATCAATTGACTCCCCGAGGGATAAGAGGCAAGTTTGTCTGGGAAACGGCCTTAGTTGGCAAGATCTGGGATGCTGCAGGGGCTCCTTGAAGGGAGGAAAATCTACCTTCTCCAATGTTCCGAATACCTGGTTTGGACAAAACTCTGCTCTTCAACACAACCTGTGTACCTGCTTTTCTCTAGATATAACAAGGAAAGAAAATCAAACCAGTCATACTCCAGGCCGTCCTGAACTCTGAATCCAAACCCCAGCATCTGGATCAGCATCCTGCCTGGGTGGGGAGTGGGCATACTTATGGGGATCCCAGCATGTCTCAAACAGCTCCCAGATGCAGCAGACCGGGGTCTCCCACAAGATACATTTCTGTGGCCATGACGCACAATCCTGTCTGAAACTTCCTAGCATACAAAGAATAATGCACCTATTTTAACACTTGGAGCCAGGTTTCAAAGGTGTTTTGTGTGTTGCTTTACAATTAAACTATGAAGATGATCTATATTTCGTGGACGTGGATACAGGTGTTTGTGAACGGGGGTGGTAAGGCAGATTTGTCAAAGTGGTTATCACACTGAAGGGTTAGAAGCTGCCTCCAATCCTTTTTGGAATGAGGCTGGGTATGAAACTCAACAGGTAAATGCAAATTTAATTAAGATATAAAAGGTGTCGATCAGTATCAACTGGATCTAAGATAAGAATTTTGAAAGGAGATTTATGCAGGAAAAAGCCAAGTCGTAGGATCAGAGGGAACCAAGGCATTGGTTTCTAGATTTGGAGGGGAGATATGTAAAGTACTGGGGTTGGGCCTTGAATGTATTCACTCTCAAACTCTCCTCAAGCGTCCCTGTTGGTGGGTGGTCTGGGGCAGGCTGGAGAGCCTGATGAGGTTGAGTCCATAGTGGGAAGGGGGGCCGAATTTCCCCTGAAGAGAGCCTGCTATTCTTAGCACAGAACCGGAGAACTTGAGCGCTTCAGCCTTGACTCTTCCCTTCCTGTTCTTTCTCCTTCAGCCTCTTTTCCTTCTGCCTCCCCACACCTTCTCTGAAGCTCCGAAGGGGAGTAAGTGGCATTCCATATGTACTTTTTCCTCCTCAGAACTCTAACAGGATCAGGAGCCATCTTCAAGTGAAAACTTGAAGCCCTTTTCTTCTGCCTCTTCCTTCAGCCATGGCCCCTTCCCTCCCACCTCTAACTGAATCATCCTTTCTTCCTTTAATACATATTTTCAGAATTCCTACACCATGAGTCCTCCTTTAAGCTTGGACCTGTCCACAAAAGAGCCAAACCTGAGAGTCCTTGTGATTGGCAGGCACAGGTGAAGTCCCTTTTCTTTCCTAATGAGGAGTCTGGACCTCCTTCATTTTCTTTCCCTATTACTGACCCCATTTTAGGACTCAAGGGTCACATCTCTTACATACCACCCTGGGGGCCTGTGTATTTTCTTAAACCACAGAAGGGAACTGACATTTATTGGACACTTGACGATATTGAATACTTACTATGTGCAGCCTCCCTGGAGGGCACTGCTGTCCCTGCTTCTCATGGTACAGGATGCCAGGAAATATATATTAAAAGAAAAAGCAGTAATTAAAACAGAAATGGGAGAAGGGGCCCAGGCTCCCAGCCTTTGGCTCAGTTGCTCCTGAGGCATGACAGAAGGTGTAGGCTTGGGGCTGCGTTCTCTGGGAGGCTGTGGATTGTCACGACTGCGTGGTCAGCCTTTGCTTGTGGAGATCCTCCAGAAAGCCCTCCACCTGAAGCCCAGGCTGCAGCACCCCTACACTCCACCCTCTATGATTCGATCCAATGTGGAATGATGATCCAGAGTAATTTATAAGCTGACTCCACTGACAGGGGCTCCAGCAAGTCCTGGCGGGTGTTTGATGGCATAGGGGGAGCAGCCCTTGCTGGTTGGCACAGAAACTGAACACCTGCAGGCCCCAGAACTGTCCCCAGCCCGCCCTCTCCTGCAATCTTGCTCTGGATCTCACGTTCCAGCTCAGATGCAAGGGAGATCAGACATAAAATTCCAGGGGCTGAAAATTCCTCTCATAAGGACATCCCCCCCATCCCCCAACCTCTTCTAATTTCCAGTGAAGCAGAAATTTTAACTCCTCGGGGCAAATTTTCAAAGCTGACTAACTTCAGATTACACACTTAAGTCCTGTTATTTGTTAACAGCATTTGAATAAGTAACTTGCTCCCATTGCTTTGAAAATGTTTCTTTTAAACGGGGGAGCAGGGGCAATTAGAGATGAAAAGTACTTGCACACTGCCTTCCGAGATGCCAGAGGCTGTTCCCAACTGGCATTCCAAGGTGGGTAAAAATAACTTTCTTTAGAAAAATGTAAAAGGAGGGTGACTTACAGGGGGAAGGAGCAAAGGGCATATCCAAGCTGTAGGACAGACCACTCTGTGCTGTGGTTCAGGGACCTGTCCTCTGACTGCCAGTTTCAGATGCAGACAAGTATTTCCCGCTACACTTAGATTTTCCAGGCTGCTAGAGAAACAGGCCTAAGTTTTTGGGATAGAACAGGGATGTTGACTGAAAAAAAAAAAAGATTCTGAAAACATGGGGCTCTTTCCCACCCTGCTCTCTTTTATAGAAGGTCACCTTCCCACAGTACACCCAGCAACCCCCACCCACTTCCCTAGTGCTAAGTTGAGCTATAGAAACTCTGGAAAAAATGGATGTTTCCACGTCTGAAAAGAAGAGATATATACGGCCAAGAAGCACATGAGAAACTTCTCAACATCACTAATCGTTAGAGAAATGCAAATCAAAACCACAATGAGTTATTCATACCAGTCAGAACAGCAATTATTAAAAAGTCAAAAAATAACAGATGCTGGTAAGGCTGCAGAGAAAAGGAAATCTCTGTACTCTGCTGGTGGGAATGTAATTAGTTGATTAGAAAAATTAGTTCAGCCACTATGGAAAGCAGTCTGGAGATTTCTCAAAGAACGTATAACAGAACAACCATCTGACCCAGAAATTCCATCGCTGGGTATATAACCAAAGGAATATAAATCATGGTACCCTAAAGACATATGCACACATATGTTCATCACAGCACTATTCAGAATAGTAAAGACATGGAATCAACCTAAATGCCTATCAATGGTGGACTTGATAAGGTAACTGTGGTACATATTCACCGTGGATACTATGCATACATAAAAAAGGATGAGATGATGTCTTTTGCAGCAACATGAATGGAGCTGGGGGCCATTATCCTAAACATATTGCAGTGAACAGAAAACAAAATAGCACATATTCTCATAAGTGGGAGTTAAACATTGAGTACATATGGACACAAAGAAAGGAAAAACAGACACCGGGGCCTACTTGAGGGTAGAGGACAGAAGGAGGGTGAAGATAGAAAAACTACCTATCAAGTACTATGGTGATTACTGGGTGAGAAAATAGTCTGTACATTAAACCCCCACAATGCCCAGTTTACCCATTTAACAAACCTGCACATGTCCCCTCAAACCTAAAATAAAAGTTGGAATAACCCCCAAAACACGTAGGTGGTTTTGATGATGACTCCAGGATGGACACTTCCAAGCACCTGCAGTCTCCTGCACCCCAGATGGGGACTGCAAAGCTGCCAACAGAGGGAGGATGCTCCCTGCAGTCAAAAAATGAGGCCAGAGACCTGGAAGGGTATTAACACCTGGAACACCACCAGGCTCTGAGCTCAGTTCAGAGAGGATGTGTTACAGAGATCAGTGGTTCTCCAAATGGGCTGCACAAGAAAATCACCTGGGGACCTTTAAAAATCCTGATGCCTGGGCCACACAATATCTACTCAACCCCATCCCAGCCAAGATCTATACTCAAGAAACCAGAATCTCTGGAGGTAGAACCCTAGGAGCAGTCATCTTCACAGTTCTCAGGTGATTCTAATGTGCAGTCAAATTTGAAAACTAGTTGCGAATAGTTAAGAACTAGATGCAAAATGGTTGAGATGATTCAGAGACTCTGGGACTCATTCAGGGAATAGGAGAAGTGTTGTCAGCTTCTGCTTGGAAAAGAAAGTGTTTAAGCAGAGAAGGCTCAGAATCCTCCGTCCTATGAAAATGGCGATATACATCTCTCTCTAAGTACAAACATTCACATATAAAATCTCTTTATGTATATGCACATAGATATAAGGGGACTTCAAAAAGCTCATGGAAAAATTGAATTCAAGGTAAAAATAAAAAAATATAAGCTTTATTTCTCAATATAAGTTTCACAAAGTTCAAGACAGTTTTTTAAAAATTAAGTTTTGGGGTACATGTGCAGAACATGCAGGTTTGTTACATAGGTTTACATGTGCCATGGTGGTTTGCTGCACCCATCACCTCATTATCTTCATTAGGTATTTCTCCTAATGCTATCCCTCCCCTGGCCACCCCCCACCCCATGACAAGCCCCGGTGTGTAATAATCCCCTCCCTGTGTCCATGGGTTCTCATTTTTCAACTCCCACTTATAAGTGAGAACATGTGGTGTTTGGTTTTCTGTTCTTGTGTTAGTTTGCTGAGAATGATGGTTTCCAGATTCATCCATGTCCCTGCAAAGGACATGAGCTCATCCTACTTTATGGCTGCATAGTATTCCATGGTGTATATGTGCCACATTTTCTTTATCCAGTCTATCATTGATGGGCATTTGGATTGGTTCCAAGTCTTTGCTATTGTGAACAGTGCTGCAATAAACATATGTATGTCTTTATACTAGAATGATTTATAATCCTTTGAGTATATACCCAGTAATGGGATTGCTGGGTCAAATCGTATTTCTAGTTCTAGATCCTTGAAGAATCGCCACACTGTCTTCCACAGAGCTTGAACTAATTTATACCCCCACCAACAGTGTAAAAGCATTCCTATTTCTCCACATCGTCTCCGGCATCTGTTGTTTCCTGACTTTTTAATGATCGCCATTCTAACTGGCGTGAGATGGTATCTCATTGTGGTTTTGATTTGCATTTCTCTAATGACCAGTGATGATGAGCTTTTAAAAATATGTTTATTGGCTGCATAAATGTCTTCTTTAGAGAAGTGTCTATTCATATCCTTCATCCACTTCTTGATGGGATTTTATTTTTGTAAAATTCTTTAAGTTCTTTGTAGATTCTGGATATTAGCCCTTTGTCATATGGGCAGACTGTGAAAATTTTCTCCCTTTCTGTAGGTTGCAATGTGCTAGGTTTTGGTATCAGGATGATGTTGGCCTCATAAAGTGAGTTAGGAAGGATTCTCTCTTTTTCTATGGTTTGGAATAGTTTCAGAAGAAATGGTACCAGCTCCTCTTTTTACCTCTGGTAGAATTTGGCTGTGAAACCATCTTGTCCTACACTTTTTTTGGTTGGTAGGCTATTAATTGCTCCCTCAATTTCAGACCTTGTTATTGGTCTATTCAGGGATTCAACTTCTTCCTGGTTTAGTCTTGGGAGGGTGTAAGTGTCCAGGAATTTATCCATTTCTTCTAGATTTTCTGTTTTATTTGCATAGAGGTGTTTATAGTATTCTCTGATGGTAGTTTGTATTTCAGTGGGATCAGTGGTGATATCATCTTTGTCATTTTTTAAAATTATACTTTAAGTTCTGGGGTACATGTGCAGAATGTGCAGATTTGTTACATAGATATACACATGCCATGGTGGTTTGCAAGATTTTCTCCTATTCTGTAGGTTGCCTGTTCACTCTGATGACAGCTTCTTTTGCTGTGCAGAAGCTCTTTAGTTTAATTAGATCCCATTTGTCTATTTTGGCTTTTGTTGCCATTGCTTTTGGTGTTTTGGTCATGAATTCTTTGCCCATGCCTATGTCCTGAATGGTATTGTCTAGGTTTTCTTCTAGGATTTTTATGATTTTAGGTCTTACATTTAAGTCTTTAATCCATGATGAGTTAATTTTTGTATAAGGTGTAAGAAAGGAGTCCAGTTTCAGCTTTCTGCATATGGCTAGCCAGTTTTCCCAACACCGTTTATTAAATAGGAAATCCTTTCCCTATTGCTTGTTTTTGTCAGGTATGTCAAATATCAGGTGGTTGTAGATGTGTGATGTTATTTCCGAGGCCTCCGTTCTGTTCCATTGGTCTATATATCTGTTTTGGTACCAGTACCATGCTGTTTTGGTTACTGTAACCTTGTAGTATAGTTTGAAGTCAGGTAGTGTGATGCCTCCAGCTTTGTTCTTTTTGCTTAGGATTGTCTTGGCTATGCAGGCTCTTTTTTGGTTCCAGATGAAATTTAAAGTAGTTTTTTTCCAATTTTGTGAAGGAAGTCAATGGTAGCTTGATGAGGATAGCATTGAATCTATAAATTACTTTGGGTAGTATGGCCATTTTCATGATACTGATTCTTCCTATCCAGGAACATGGAATGTTTTTCCATTTGTTTTTGTCCTCTCTTATTTCCTTGAGCAGTGGTTTGTAGTTCTCCTTGAAGAGGACCTTCATATACCTTGTAAGTTGTATTCCTAGGTATTTAATTCTCTTCGTAGCAATTGTGAATGGGAGTTCACTTATGATTTGGCTGTTTCTCTATTATTGATGTATAGAAATGCTTGTGATTTTTGCAGATTGATTTTATATCCTGAGACTTTGCTGAAGTTGCTTATCAGCTTAAGGAGATTTGGGGCTGAGATGATGGGGTTTTCTAAATATACAATCATGTTATCTGCAAACGGAAACAATTTGACTTAATCTTTTCCTAATTGGATACGCTTTATTTCTTTCTCTTGCCTGATTGCCCTGGCCAGAACTTCCAATACTATGTTGAATAGGAGTGGTGAGAGAAGGCGTCCTTGTCTTCTGCCAATTTTCAAAGGTAATGTGGTAATGCTTCTAGTCTTTTCCCATTCAGTATGATATTGGCTATGGGTTTGTTATAAATAGCTCTTACTATTTTGAGATATGTTCCATCAATACCTAGTTTATTGAGAGTTTTTAGCATAAGAGCTGTTGAATTATGTCGAAGGCCTTTTCTGCATCTATTGAGATAATCATGTGGTTTTTGTCATTGGTTCTATTTACGTGATAGATTATGTTTATTGATTTGCGTATATTGAACCAGCCCTCCATCCCAGGGATGAAACTGCCTTGATTGTGATGGATAAGCTCTTTGATGTGCTGAATTTGGCTTGCCAGTATTTTATTGAGGATTTTCACATCGATGTTCATCAGGGATAGTGGCCTGAAATTTTCTTTTTTAGTTGTGTCTCTGCCAGGTTTTGGTATCAGGATGATGCTGGCCTCATAAAATGAATTAGGGAGACTTCCCTCTTTTTCTATTGTTTGGAATAGTTTCAGAAGGAATGGTACCAGCTCCTCTTTGTACCTTTGGTAGAATTCGGCTGTGAATCCATCTGGTCCTGGACTTTTTTTGGTTGGTAGGCTATTAATTGCTGCCTCGATTTCGGAACTTGTTATTGGTCTGTTCAGGGATTTGACTTCTTCCTGGTTTAGTCTTGGGAGGGTGTATGTGTCCAGGAATTTATCCATTTCTTCTAGATTTTCTAGTTTATTTGTGTAGAGGTGTTATAGTATATTTCTCTGATGGTAGTTTGTATTTCTATAGGATCAGTGGTGATATCTCCTTTATGATTTTTTTGGTATCTGTTTGATTCTTCTCTCTTTTTCAAGACAGACTTTGTAAGCAATGACACTAGCCATTTAGTCCATCCCTAAAAAACTGAGGGTCCTGGAACTTAATCATGTGAATGCAGTCTTTTTGACATTATTAACTGAAGAAAAATTGGTGTCCTTTAAAGATTTTTTAAGATTAGGAAATAAAAATCAGCCAGAAGTCACCAAAATCAGGACTTCAGGGTAGACGCCCAATGATTTCCCATTGAACCTCTCAAAAAATTGCTCTTGTTTCATAAAAGGAATGAGCAAGAACAGTGTTGTGATGGAGAAGGACTCACTGGTGAAGCTTTCTCAGGCATTTTTCTACTCAAGTTTTGGCTAACTTTCTCAAAACACTCTAATAATATGAAGATGCTATCATTCTTTGGCCCTTCAGAAAATCAACAAACAAAATGCCTTGAGCATTCCAAAATACTGTTGCTATGACTTTGCTCTTGATTGTCTGCTTTGGCTTAGACTGGACCACTTTGATCTCTTAGTAGCCATTGGTTTGAGTGTGCTCTATTGTCAGGATTGTACTGGCAAAGCCATGTTTCATCTCCTGTCACAGTGTTTCAAAGAAATTATTCAGGATCTTGACCCACTTGTTTTTGAAAGCTCTGCTCTTTTCTGCAGCTGATCTGGCACAGTTGTTTGGCACCCATTGATGGAAAAACTTGCTCAACTTTAGTTTTTCAGTTAAAATTGTGTAAACTGGGCTGGGTGTGGTTGCTCACATCTGTAATGCCAGCACGTTGGGAGGCTGAGGCAGGTGAATCATTTGAGGTCAGGAGTTCAAGACCAGCCTGACCAACATGGTGAAACCCTGCCTCTACTAAAAATACAAAAATTAGCCAGGTGTGGTGGTGCACAACTGTAGTCCCAGCTACTCAGGAGGCTGAGGCAGGAGAATCACTTGAACTCAGGAGGTGGAGGTGGCAGTGAGCCAAGATCACACCACTGCACTCCAGCCTGGGCAAGAGTGAGACTCCATCTTAAAAAGAAAAAAAAAAAATTTTGTAAACTGAGCCAATTGAGATGTCTATGGCACTGGCTATTATTTGTGCTGTTAATTGTTGGTCCTTTTCAATTAAGGCCCAAACAAGATGATTTTTTTTCCTTGTAAATTGATGTAGGTGATCTCCCTCTGCAGGCTTCATCTTCAACATCATGTTGTCCCTTCTTAAAACAAGTTATCTATTTGTAAGCTGCTGATTTCTTTGGGACACTGGCCCTATAAACTTTTCATAGAGCATCGATAATTTCACCATTCCTCCACCTAAGCTTCACTATACATTTGATGTTTGTTCTTGCTTCAGTTTTAGCAAAATTCATGTTGCTCTGATAGGGTCTTTTTCAAACTGATATCCGTACCTTCTTAGTGCCTTAAATTGGATCCTGTTCAGACATGTTATAATAAGCTAGAATGAGTTTATTGTGGTACAAAAAAGTTTTGAAGTTCATGGATAGTTTTTTCTAATATGGATTTTCCATGAACTTTTTGAAGAACATTTATACACACACACATATGTATAAATATATAGATATCTCTCCATATACACATGCATAAATATACATTAAAAAATATAATCATGCATATATATGCACACATATCTACATATTGTACATGTCTTTTTCTGAACTGTCCAAGGGTAACTTACATATATCATGCCCCTTCTCTATGCATATGTGCCTCTTTATTTTCACTATTTCAGTGTATATTTCCTAAGATCAAGGATGTTATTATCTTATATAAATACACTACACTTATAAAATCCAGGGAGTTTGACACTGATACAATATTATTATCTAATCTATAGTCCATATTTCAATATTACCAATTATTTCAATAATATCTTTTATGTTCTTTTTTTCCAGTTCAGGGTTCAATCCAGAATTACACATTTTGTTATCAGCTTAAACTTTCTGGTAGGGAACAAAGATTTACATTAAAAATTTCTTACTATATAATATCTCAAGTAACATCAGAAAGATGTCATCTGATCTTAAATATATTATTTATCATTCCCAAAATTTATAATCCAAACTTCTCAATTAAAAATGTCCTCAAAAGTTGATATGGTTTGGCCCTATGTCCCCACCCAAATCTCATCTCAAATTGTAATCCCCATGTGTTGAGGGAAGGACCTGGTGGGAGGTGATGGGATCATGAGGGCAGTTTCCCCCATGCTGTTCTCATAATAGTGAGGGAGTTCTCATGAGATCTGACGGTTTTAAAAGTGTTTGTCAGGTCCCCCATTCTCTCTCTCTCCTGTCACCATGTAAGATGTTCCTTGCTTCCTCTTCACCTTCTGCCACAATTGTAAGTTTCCAGAGGCCTCTCCAGCCATGTGGAACTGTGAGTCAATTAAACCTTTTTTCTTTATTATTTACCCAGTCTCAGGTATTTCTTTATAGTAGTGTGAAAATGAACTAGTACAAAGTTAAACATGAAAAAATTTCTCACGATTTTTCAAGCCTTCAGCTCTTCAAGAACAACATATTACCAAAGTATAGTAATTCTGCTTTCTTCCATAGCATGGATATGGCATTTTTGTTTGAGGAAAGTCTCCTGAAACAACTTTGTGATGTGAGAAACACAGTTCTTGGTAATGTCTTCTTAGGAGGTGGCCAACTAACGTTTGTGGTGTGAATGAATGAATGTATAAACGAATGATTATTTCTCAGTTGGATTACTGCAAAAGACTCCTGGCTGGTCTTATTGCTTACTCTTCAACCATTTTGTGTTTTCCTCAGTCCAGCAACTAGAATGACTTTTTTGTTTTTTTTTTTTAGAGACAGAGTCTCACTGTGTCACTGAGACTAGAGTACAGTGTGATCATGGCTCACCATAGTCTCAACCTCCCTGGGCTCAAATGATCCTCTCACCTCAGCCTCCCAAGTAGCTGGGTATACAGGTGTGAGCCGTCATGTCTGGCTAATTTTTGTATTTTTTTCTTTCCTTTTTTTTTTTTTTTTTGTAGAGACGGGGTTTTACTATATTGTAGAATTATCTTTTTGAGAATATAAGTCAGAGTGTGTCCCTGTTCACCTCAATACCCTCTATGGATTTCCCACTCATTCAGAATAAGAGCCAGCATCTTCAAAATGACCTACAAGACACTGTGTGATGTACCTTTGAAGATGCCCCATGTCCATCTGCCTTCCCTCTGATATTATCTTTTACTATCGCCCCCCTTCCCAGCCTTTGTGCCCACGGTTCCAGCAATACTGGCATCCCATGGTCCCTTGCAGGTGTTAGGTGCACTGCTGCCCCAGGGCCTTTGCACTTGCTATAATTCTGCTCTTTCCCTGTATCACCTGGCATGCCCCTTACTTTTTTCAGGTCTTGTTCAAATATTAACCTCCTCCCCCTATATTCCTGCTCCTCCATGCCTGCTCTGCTCACCAGGAGGTTTCTTCTTGTGCTTTTATTTAGTTTCTCCCCATCTAAGTGGATATTAGGGGCTGCACAGCATTTTTAGACCACTTACACCTTGTGGGAAGTTGGGAACCCAAATTCTTGATTTCTTTCTTTAATTTCTGCCTGCAGCCAATGCTTTTTTTTTTTTTTTAAGACGGAGTCTCACTCTGTTGCCAGGCTGGAGTGCAGTGGCACAATATCGTCTCACTGCAACCTCCGTCTCCTCAGTTCAAGCGATTGTCCCGCCTCCGCCTCCCAAGTAGCTGGGACTACAGGCATGTGCTGCCAAGCCCAGCTAATTTTTGTATTGTTAGTAGAGATGGGATTTCACCATGTTGGCCAGGATGGTCCCAATCTCTTGACCTCGTGATCTGCCCGCTTCAGCCTCCCAAAGTGCTGGGATTACAGGTGTGAGCCACTGTGCCCGGCCCAGCCAATGCTTTCTAAACTCATCTCTTGACTTTAATTCCTTGTCAAATGCAGCCAATGGCAACACAAACTTAACATTTTGTTATCTAAACTCTTTCCCTAGACTGGGGATCAGCAAACAGCCAGCAGACCAAATCCAGAGTGCTACCTGTTTTTGTAAATAAAGATTTATTTGAACACAACCACGTTCATTTGTTTATATATTGTCTATGGCTATTTTCATGCTACAATGGTAGAGTTGAGTAGTTGCAAAGGAGTCTGTATGTCCCATAAAGCTGAAAATATTCATTATCTGGCTTTTTAGGGAAAAGTTGGCTGGCCTCTATGTTAAACATATAAACTCAGTTAGCTCATGGTCTGCCTTCCAAGTTATCACCAGTCTTACTTCACTAAACTTTTTGCCACTGCATATCATGGACTGCCATCTATCCAGCCAGCCTAACTGGTAAGCTAATACCATATCTATTAGATTTTTTAAACTATTGCAATATTTCACTCCTGCTGTCAGAATAATTGACAGCAGCTGCTACAATCAAAATCTCAGGGATTTTGATCTCCAGGTAACCAGATGACTGTTTACTGCTCATGCAAAGTCAAAAGTCAGGTGGGCAACCATCCTCCATCTTGTAGCTGTACTGTCTTGGAAGACATGACCTCCAAAGTCACTGTAGCAAGTTAAGAGGAAAATGGAAGAAGAATATAATTCTCAACTGCCTTTCCTTTCATTGGCCAGAACTAGTTATAAGGCCCCAATCTAAGTAGAAGAGGGCCTGGGAATTAGAAAAGCACTTGAATGTTTGATGAGTTCTAGTCAGTCTCTGTGACACTGATCATTTACCTCCAAACATGATGGGATCTTAAGTCATTCCTGTAAGAGCCTCTAGGAGGATCCTCATGGGATGGCCTTCTACAGCTCTGCCAGAGGGCCTGGAGGTCTTTCTTCATATACAGCTGAAGAAGAGAGATTCTTTTATCTTGAGAGCTCCTAGTGCATAAGAAAAAATAATAATAGAAGAGTTTGTGTGAAGAAAGGGGTTGGTGAATAAAAGACCTGTGAGAAGGAAAGGGATACTTGAAGTCAAGAAGAAGGGTAGCCAAATGAGACCAAAGGTCTGCAGAAGCCTGTGAACCACACAGCTTTTCAGAGCACAGGCACCATTTAACTCCAAGCTATCATTATTACTATAAAGCTATTTACTTATTTTAATACAGTATTATTTAATACAGTGAATCAAGCATTTTATGACTTGAAGTAACTTCAAAAATAAAGGTTGGCTTCCCCTGTCATTGAAGACAGGTTCAGAGTTCATTTCTGCTTAACAGATCAAGGTAGTAAATTGCATTTTCTATCAGAAAGAAATGTTTAGAGAGCTCTAGGAGGAGGGCTGGGTCTTTGGCCTGAGCAACAGGAATTTGGGCTCAGTGCCCGGAGTGCTTTCGCTCTCTCTCTCTCTCTCTCTCTCTCTCTCTCTCTCGACCCTTAGAAGTCACAGAAACCTTCCTGGAACCTCAGTTTCTCTCTTTAAAACAATCACCTCCCCTGGCAAGTTGTATGATTAATAATGACACAGTTTTAGCAAAGTCTCTTTGAGGTCTTTGGATGAAAGACAACCTATAAACTCTGCTGAAGATTTACTGTTTTATTAAAGGAATAGCTGCATATAGTACTCCACTAATAAATGTTGACAAAGGTAAACATTATGCACTCATCCTAACAAGAGCAGGTTATTCATCTATTGCAAATACAATGAGAGAGGGTGTGTTTCAAGGTCATAAAAATTTCTAATAATATTGTCCAGAAACGTATTTTGGATCTATATCTACATTGCCACCTGGAGTTAAACGAATGGAGTCAGTCATCTGGACTTACATAATATTGAATAATGAACAAAATAAGCACGTCGCTTAGCTCTGTCCCTTGACTTGGGTATGTAAAGAGTAACATGGATTGCTACTCAAGAAACTAAAACCAGAATTCTGGTAAAACAAGAAAAAGCTTCAAGTCAAATCTGTGCCAGGGTTGACTTTGTAGAGTATCCTGACAAATCAGAGAGGAAGACATATTTTGGCCACATAGGAAGGTTCTAGAAAGATTTCAGGTCTGCTATTAGTTACTAATATTCCATTTTCTCATCAACTCAGTCAAGCTACAGAGGCTTGAACATACCCACATCCATGTTACCTGGGTATTGTAAGTAATTTCTCTGGTTATGTAGAAAAAGTTAAGGAATATGAGTCTAGGAAACTATTAGCTCTGTCACTAACTGTGCAACCTTGAAAAAACCATTTTCTGGGTCTCAGATACCTTATCTGTAAAATTAAGGCATTGCACTAACAATAAAACTAACAATTTACTGAGCATATACTAAGTACTAAGCTCTTTGCTATATAATGTATGTACTTTATCTTATTTAATTCTCTGAGGTAGGTGATAGTACTTTCATTTAGCAGATGAAACTGGCTCAGAGAGTTTGCAAAGTATTTTATGCATAGTCATTTATTTGATAAATATTTGCTAAGCATCTTCTATACATCTTATGTCAAGAGTCAAGGGTAGACATTTAGCCCTCATCCTCGGTGAACTCACAATTTCGGAGTCATAACTAGAAGACAGAAGCCTAAGTATGTGAGCTTAAGTAGGTCTAAGTGCTTAGCCTTTTTAATGCACTGGATCAGAATATAAACACACTGATGTTTCTCCCACCTTAAAGGAACAAATGGCTTCTCTCAATCCTACTTTGCCCACCAGCTCCCACCCCACTGGACCCTCTCTGGCCCCAGGGACTCAGACCCAGTGGCCTGACTGGTGCTCAGTCCATGGAAGACAACAATGGCAATATACCTTCATGACATCTCAAATTCCTGTGGAATCAACCAGCTTGGTGTGCTTAATTAAAAACAACTGGCCTTGGCACCCTTAGTATGAGAAATATCTATTTATCCATCTGTTCCATTTGATTTTCACTGCTTCCCCTTAATCCAGGCTCTCTCCTTTCCTTCATTTTCTCCCCTGACAATCTAATTTGTATATGATTTTCCATATATATATTTTTTTCTTTTGAGGTGGAGTCTTGCTCTGTTCCCCAGGCTGGCGTACAATAGCTTGATCTTGGCTCACTGCAACCTTCGCCTCCTGGGTTCAAGCGATTCTCCTGCCTCAGCCTCCTGAGTATCTAGGATTACAGGCACATGCCACCATGCCCAACTAATTTTTGTATTTTTAGTAGAGATGAGGTTTCAACATGTTGGTTAGGCTGGTCTTGAACTCCTAACCCTGTGATCTGCCCACTGCAGCCTCCCAAAGTGCTGGGATTATAGGTGTGAGCCACCACGCTGGCCTCCATATACATGTTTTTAAAGTACTGCATTGGGTACATCATTCTCCAGTCAAAAGTCTTCCAGGGTTCTTTATTACCTACCCAATAAAATCCAAATTCATTACCAATCAAGGCCCTCCATACTTGGACTCAAACTTTCCCCATCTTATCTCACAGCATACTTGTATATAGCCGTGACCTGCCTACTCATGGAGCCCATAACCTGCACATGCTTTCCCACGTTCTGCTCTGCTCTCTCCGCCACCAGGCATGGTCTTCTGCCCTTCATTCACTGAGACAGTGCCTTCAAGGCCCAAGCTAACTTCCTCCTCCGTCTTTCCCACTGTGGCCCACAAATCTCTTCCTACTCTGAAGTTATAGCCCCTTGGTCTGTATTCACTAGCAATGAGTCATACCCTTACTTCTTGGATAACATCTCTTGCAATGCAGTCCTTATTATTTTTCTGATTTTCACAGCACTTTTGTGAAAATACTGCTTATACTGCTATTGATCTTTTTGTCAGCTATGTCTTCTCCCTTGGGCTATGTCATGAACCTGTACAGTGGGAGAGCACAGACTTTAGAGTCAGATATGGGTTTTATGCCAGCTGTCTTATTGGTATGTGACTTTGAGCAAGCCACTTATCATGCAGGCTTAGCTTCCTTATGTATAAAATGGGGATAATAACTATCTCATAGGACTGTCGTGAAAATTAGATAAGACAGCATGTGTGAAATTGCTTAAGGGTACATGGCACATAGTATTATTTCCCTTTTTTTGTCCCACATGGAACTTTATACATAGCATGGTTTGCAAATCTACTGATTTAATTTTGAAACAATATGTCTATAATTACCTTGAACTATGAACAATTAGAGAATACCCATTTCTGCAATACACATTAGTGCCATAAAACACCTAGAAATAATGGGCACATGGCATCCTTCTAAATGCATAAATGAATTTGCAAAAGGAAAAGAAAAAGGAAAGGAAATGCTCAGCATCCACAAATGGAGTGTGAGCTGATAAAAGGAGCTGCAAGGAATGTCTGATACTTCGGCGGGTCTTTGGGGGCAAAGTTGCCAATTCGGGGTTTCATTACTCATTCAGGAACAAGACCTCAACCTGAGAAGCCTGAATAAGCCAACACCTTTTAAAGACACATTTGGGAAAATTCTGCTTAACTCTAAAGGGCTCTGGGTAGGAAAAACTGTTTTCCTTCTGAGAAATTATAATAAGCATCCAATTGTAACTAAAGTGTTATACCCACAGTGGGTATTATACCATAAGGGTTTGAGGTTCAAAAAAATTTTTTTAAGACAGGGTGTCACTCTGTTGCCCAGGCTGGAGCACAGTAGCATGAACAACGTTCACTGCAACCTTTCCCTCCTGGGCTTAAGCAATCCTTCTACCTCAGCCTCCCGAATAGCTGGAACTACAAGCATGTGCCACCATGCCTGGCTAATTTTTGCAGTTTTTCGAGGCAGGGTTTTACCATGTTGCCCAGGTTGGTCTCAAACTCCTGGACTCAAAGGATCTGCCCACCTTGGCCTCCCAAGGTGCTGGGATTACAGGCCTGAGCCATCATACCTGGCAAAGTTCTAATTTATTCTACTTAAGTGTGGGGGAGGTCATCTCCAATAATTCTACATAAGAAACAACTTGAGCTGATAACAAGGTTGGCAGAAGCAAATGCAAAATATTTCTGAAGAGATACTCTTAACCCACGCTGCACAGAAATTCCATAAACGTCAACAAGCATCAACCCACACATTAAAACTATGACACACACACACACACACAACTATGAAACACACAATTTCACAGGAAAGAATAGACATAAAAAAAAATAAGCAAAACAGCAACCACAAAAGCACCAGAATTAGACCCCCAAGTTAGCAATATTTACTGCAATGGCTGGACCCAGGCCTGTCTTCAAGGAGCACTCAGTCAGGCTGGGAAACAATTCATTAATAGTCTAAGGCAATACAGACAAGACCCAATTTAAGAATGGCCTGGGTTCCACAGGGCAATTAGAATATGCTGTTCAGCAATCAGAATGTCACTTTCCTTAGAAAACAATGTTTTACCCAGTAGATCACAAAGGCTTTTGGAATCCACAAGTTGAAACTTCTTGAGGACACTCAGGCACAGTTTCCAGCACAAGTTTGTGCTCCATAATCACTGGCTAAATGAATTCATAAATGAATAAATGAGGTATCTAAATCTGACCCAAGTTCTGGTATTGTAGAACATGAGGCCAAGGAGTGAAGAGGAAGGAGGAGAAACAAATATTATTGTATTTCCAAGGCACAAGCCCAGCTGTCTGGAAATCTTTTAAATAAATACAGCTTGCATCAGACACTCTTCCACCTGCCCACTGTAGATACTGGAGATTATCTCACTGATCCTAAACCCAGGAGTCACTGACGCTGTCCTATACCTAAATGCCCCCCAGCTCTGAATGCCCATCTTCTCAGTGCTGGGATCTTAGCTCCATGTTCTTGGAAAGCAGTTAGAGTATGAACAGCCATTCACCCCTCAGAGATGTCTGCAACTCCAAAGGATGCTTGTTCTCCCCAAATGAGTCTAATTCACGTGACAAAGTGAAATAAATGTATTCCAGCTATTCAGTCATGATGGACTAGCACTGAAAACCTTTGCTGAGGCTCACCTTGCCTGAAGTTGATCCTTGGGGTCTTCATTCATTCACTCATTCATTCAATAAAGCTTATGGAATGCCTACTTCTGTTTCAGGCCCTGGAGAGGCAGCAATGACCAAGACAGTATAGCCACGCTCCCATGGAGTTTTCATTCTAGGCAAGTGGACAGATAATAATGAAAGCAAACACATGGACAAGATATATGCAGAGCGACACATGCTACTTAAAACAACAACAAAACGGAGAAGTAAGAGGGAGCAGTCCTCCCTTCCTCTCATTTAAAAAAAAATCAAAGCTTGGATTCCTTTTTATTGCTCCTCTCATCATTTTTTTTTTTTTTTTTTTTTTTTGAGCTGGAGTCTCACTGTCACCCAGGCTGGAGCGCAATGGCATGATCTCAGCTCACTGAGACCTCCGCCTCCCGGGTTCAAGTGATTCTCCTGCCTCAGACTCCCGAGTAGCTGGGATTATAGGTGCGTGCCACCACACCCAACTAATTTTTGTATTTTTAGTAGAGATGGGGTTTCGCCATGTTGGCCATGCTGGTCTCAAACTCCTGACCTCAGCTGATCCACCTGCCTCAACCTCCCAAAGTGCTGGGATTACAGGCGTGAGCCATCACACCCAGCCACTCCTCCTGTGTTTTTGTCTTCCCTACCACCTCTGTTGAGCCCACAGTTTTATTTTTTAAAGCTTCTGGTGTTTTTGAGCTTCCTCTCTTGGTAGCCGAGTGTCTCTTAGAGACTCAAGAGGAGAGGAGTGAGTATACGGAGGTGTTAAAATATTTGTAGAAGTGTCTTAACTTGCAATGATAACTGCCATCACACAATCTGATTCCTTATCGGTTCAGTCACCCATGCTCCAGCAAAATTCTTTCTCTGTGAGTTTTAAGGCTCTGCTTATCAGTGGACTCATCTTTGCCTCCCTATTAATTCCAGCATAGAAAAAGAGGTTTTCCCACTTGTAACCTTTGGAAACAAAGGCAGAGCTTGAGCAGTGATAGAGGCAATGATTAAGCAGCAGAAATAAAACATGAGCTTGCATTCACCTCTGCTGGTGGCGGCCTGGGCTTCTTCCTGGAGATTGTTGACAAAGGATCTTGAGAAGCCAAAAAATCCTTTTCAATAGCAAGAGGACACTGTGAAGTGCGGGGAGGACCACATTATGTTGGTGATGGATGAGTGGACCCCTCTCCGCTGAGTGTGCCGGGCTGGAGCCCATCCGTTAGAGAGAGCTTAATCTGCCCAGAGATCTCAGCAGCTCCGGCTGCTGAAAAAGAGAAGCCTCCTCTTCCTGACTCCTCAGAGGGCTGTTCTCCTGGACAAGCTACCTGGCGTCTGTGTAGTGTTTAGAAACTGCAGGTGTGATTGCTCCTCCTCCTCTCCAGCTGGCAGCCCTTGGGGCGCAAAGCGTCAGTGCAACCCAGAGCTCTCGTGCTGCAAGCTTCCCTGTTGTCTTGATCACAACAGTCCACAGTTGTTCTCAACATCGCGGAAGAAAAAGAAGTCTTTTAGACTTGAAAACTCATAGTGAGGAGAGCTTAAACTTTCTCCCTGTGCAGAAAAGAAAAAAAAGGATCCTATTTTTAAATGGTTTTCCTCATAGAATCCTTTGACATGTTAATTCCAGGTCTTGGTCTATAGCTTGAGAATAAAAATACCAACAGATCAGTGTCCCTTGTGAAGTACTTCTCTCCGTCTCTGCCAAATCTCTGTCTGTCCCTGTCTCCGTCTCTGTTCTCTCTCTCAGACATCCCCTCCACCCTTTCTATGTTTTGTTTTGCTTGTTTTGTTTTGAAACAAGGTCTCTGTCACCCAGGCTGGAGTGCAGTGGCTCTGTCACAGCTCACTGCAGCCTCAACTTCCTGGGTTCAAGTGATCCTCCTGCCTCAGCCTCCCAAGTAGCTGGGACTACAGGTGTGTGCCACAACACTCAGCTAATTAATTTACTTTCTTTCTTTCTTTCTTCTTTCTTTCTCTTTCTTTTTCTTTCTTCTTTCTCTTTCTTCCTTCTCTCTCTCTCCCCTCTCTCTCTTTCTTTTTCTTTCATAAAGACAGGGTCTCAATATGTTGCCTAAGCTGGTTTCAAACTCTCAAGCAATCCCCCCATCTCAGTCTCCCAAAGCACTGGGACTACAGGCCAGAGCCACTGTGCCCGGCCTCCCCTCTATGTTGAACCCACAGGTTTCTGCCCATTCTATTCCATGTATTGGCCCCTACTCTCTGCCCCCACCATCCCTGTCCACATGTTGAACATCTCCCACTAGCGCAATCAGCCTCCTAACAAGTATTCATCTCTGTGCCTTTATATGGGTTTTTAAAAAGTCTATCCTCTTCACTGTCTTGGCTTATTATGACGTTGGTCAGCAGCTTCTTATCACCTACAGTACAGGGTCCAGGCACCCTAATATGACACAAACAACACTAGTCTACTTGTTTCTTTCTGCTTCCTGCACATACTCTTCTCACAGCTGAAGCACCCTATTTAAAGGATCTCAAATGCTGAATTGCAGTCTCTAGTTTTTGAACATGCTATGTTGCTGTTCTTTCTAGGTAAGCTTCTATTCAACCTTCAATGCCCAGATTAGAAACTTTGGAAATTTGAGAAAGACATTAGGCTGCTGGGATTGTGTTGTTATTGTAACACTGTATTGCTTATCTATTTCAACATAATGAATTGCATGAAAACTTAGTGGCTTAAAACAACAAACATTTATTAGCTCACAGTTTCAATAGGTCAGGAATCTGGGAGTGATTTAGCTGGTGGCTCAGGCTTACAGTATCCTAGGAGGTTGTAAATGGAATAACAGTAGGAACTGCAGTCATCTAAAGGCTTGACTGGTGCTAGAGGATCCACTTCTCAGATCACTAAAGTGGCTTAGCAAGAGACCTCTCTTCCTTGCTTGGCTGTTGACTGGAAGCCTCAGTTCCTTACCAACTGGGACTTTTCTTATGACAGGGCAGTCTTCTTCCCTAGAGTGTGTGATCCAAGAGACAGAGGCAGGAACTACCATGTCTTTCAGGACCTAGATTTGGAAGTGCCATGTCATCACTTTTACCATATTTGATTGGTCAAACCAACAGTGGGGTAGGAGAGCACACGGGGCAAATACCAGGAAGCCAGGATCATCACTCAAAATTCACAAGGTCCAGGCTCAAATTTTGGTTCTTACTTGCTGGCTGACAATAGGTAAGTTATTTAACCTCTCTGAGCCCTGATTTCCACATCTGTAAAATCTGAACGATAGGATTGACCTGATGGGGTTGATGTTGAACCTAAAAAGGTGATTTACATTAAGCACTGGGCATGTAGTGAGCATTTAGTAAATGTTAGCAACTATTATGCAGATAACAGTTCACAGCCCCCTCAGGCCAGTGGCCCCAGGGGTGTTCCCATATAGTCCTGTAATGCTCTTACCTGACATTACTCTCGACGTGGGTACTCATTCTTAGATTCAGAAGTGTTTAAACCTTCAAATACAGGGCCTCTGTGCCCATCTCCTTCATGAACTGTTTTTCTTTGCACAGTCTCAGGCTTCTCTAACAATATTAAGCTTTAATCCCATTCCTCCAGATCCTAAAGATGTGAATGAGATCATATGTGCATCCTTAAATTAAAACTCCAAGTTCAGCTTATTAACTCCATCCATGTGTGGTCATCTGCTTCGACCTTGGGGCCTCATCCCCACTAGAATTGTTTTTGTGTCATTTTCATTCATCAGCTGTGAGTGGTTGCTCCTTGTTAGGCCTAGGCTTGGTGCCAGTGATGCCAAGATACAGAAGACAGGGACACAGCCCTTTAGAGTCTTAGTGCTATTTCATAGCATCATTTTTCTATTTTCTCTGGATGTGTCTTTCTTCTCATCCTTGCTTGAAATGCATTTTTATTACTAACAACCACCAATTCTTGAGCACTAGCTTCATGTCAGAGTATGTTCAGGACATCCCTCTGCCATTCCTGTAAAGTGGGTATTACCCTTCTTCCCATCCCTTATCCACCCTGGAAACAGAGGTCTCCTTATTTATTATAGAGATTTCTGACTCTGGATCTTGAGCCCTTTCCAAAATGACAAGTTGCCAATGTCAACTTGGCACATCACTTCCAGCCATGTCACCGGTCCCTGAGAGACACGCATGCTAATCTGCCAGTGTTTGTCCAAAGGGTGACAGGGCCCCTTCAGATCTTTGGTTTCCACAGTAACTATGCGGCTGGCCATTCACTCCCGGCTCCAGTCCACTTTCCAACAAAGAAGAAATGAGCATATTAATTGAAACCCTAACCCCTTCAGTTTTCTACTTAAGAGTGCAAAGTTATCAGAAAGTCCTTACAGATTTCATTTGCCTGAATAATTCTTTGGTCCCTACCCCCACTCAAGTCCCCCACCCAAGTATACTCTCTGTCCTCCTTTGCTCTATTCTGTGCCCCAGGAGCCTGGCCCCTCTGAAGCATCACAACTTTTTTGCCCTCTGGTTCCCTTTGGGTTCAGACAAAGGTAGGCACTGGCTAGAGATCAAAGGGCAGCAGGAGAAGGAGACTGAAGTATTTCTTCTTTCCTGATTCCTCTCTGCTTGCGTGCCATGTCTCTGGCAATAGTTGTGTCCCTGGTGGCCACGGCTCCTGCCAGGGCGGGTGGGAGGGAGCTAAATCCTCTGAGTCTCTAGCTCTTACTTGGCCCAGAAACAATCTTTCCTCCCCTTGTCCTTTCATGCCTAGGGGTGCTAATGACTACCAGCTGATGCAAATTATGTCCTATACTAGACTATTGTCTCAGTTCCATGAAATTGCAAAATGTATTATTGACTGTCATGGTTTTCTCAACATTAATTCTGATCAAGGAACATGTTTCACAGCAAAGTAAGTGAGGCAATGGGTCTCACCCATACCCATGGGATCTGCTATCTTAATCTTGTAAGAAGCAGCAGGCCAGATAGAATGGTGGAATGGAACAGCCTGCTGAAGACCTATTCATCGCACCAGCTGAGAGACAACACTGTGAAAATTTAGGGTGCTGTTTTACAGGTTGCAGTATACACTTTGAATCAGCATATGATATATGTTGCTGTTTTACCCACAGACAAAATGCAGAGGTCCAAGTATCAAGAGGTAAAAGCAGAAATGGCTCTTCTCACTTACTGACCTACTATCTCACTTATAGGACTTTTTTTTGATGTCTCGGTGGTCTGAGAACCCAAGGGAAGAATGCTTCCACCAGGGGACACAACCCATTCAATTGAACCCTTATGGGCTCCTCAGGCCACTAAACTAAAAGGCAAAAAAAGAAGTTATTCTACCTGCTGGGGTGGTTAGTTTTGATTACCAAGGAGAAACTGGATTGCTGCCATACAAGGAGGGCATGGAGGGCTGTCTGGAACCCAGGGGATGCTTGGGGATGCCTCTTAGCACTTCCATGTTCAATAGTAATACTTAATGGAAAAAAAGGCAGAACCAGAAAGACCCCAGCCCTTTAGAAATGAAAGCTGTGATCATTCTGCCAGGTAAAGAACCCACATCAGCTGATGTCCTGGCAGAGGACAAAAGAAGGAAATGTGGAAAGAATAGTGGAGGAAGGAAATTATAAATATCAACTCTGCTGGTGATCAGTTACAGAAACAAGGACCGTTAAAATCTGTGCATGTTTTTTTCCTTACATGTTATTTACACATGTATTATTATACAAATACTCATGTCTTCTCTCTGTTTCTTCCTTTCCTTGTGATTTACAATTTATTTACGTATTGGTGGTGGTGAACTTAACTTTAACATGTAGTCTTTAGTAGAGTGAAACACCAAGAACCAAATGAAGAAAGTTTGGAGGAAGATGGGAATGGTCAACTGTGTTAAAAGTGCTTTCATTTCCACACCTGCTGAGGGGCTCAAGGATCCCCTTATCTGGGAAGCTCCTTTGACATCCTTGGACCAGCAACTTTACCAGCCGGCCAAAGCTACCATTAACTAAGGATTTTCTTAAGTACTTCACAGGCATACTCTCATTCAGCAGAACACTCTTTAGTTTCTATGTGAGATAGGAATTGTGACTCCAGTTTGCACATTTGAGAGCTGAGGTTTACATTATTGAAGACACACACTCAAGTTTACTATCTGTGGAGCTATTTGATCTAAACCAGGTCTACATGAGCCAATGTCCTGTTTTTCATTGCCTCATACTTGATTTGTTTCTTATTTTTCACTAAGGTAAATACTACTGATATAAACATCTTATATAAAATTAAAATTTAGCCTCTAGATCACAGAACATTCAAATAGGACGGTAGCTAAATATTTAGGTGAGACTGATATTCACATCAGCCAGAGACAGATACTGTGATTGTCTTCTTGAAATGAACACAATTACTTTTGGAATTTTATATCTTTTTTTCTCCGGGAGAGGTAAGAGTATCTTAATTTGTACAAAGTTCAGTTGCACGTTGTTAGGCAGAGGTGTAAAACTGTATTTTTGTATGGAAGTTCAAGTGTGCATAAAAGAGTGTATACAAGTGATGAGGGGCCAAAGGGGTAGACTGGACCAGATGGTCAGTTATGATTTCTCAGCTCCAAACCCATTTTATTTAAAACTACATTTAAAAATTCTCAAACTGGTCAGGCACGGTGGCTCATGCCTGTAATCCCAGCACTTTGGGAGGCTGAGGCAGGCGGATCACTTGAGGTCAGAAGTTCAAGACCAGCCTGGCCAACATGGTAAAACCCTGCCTCTACTAAAAATAAAAAATTAGCTGGTGTGCTGGCAGATGCCTGTAAGCACAGCTACTCGGGAGGCTGAGGCAGGAGAATCGCTTGAATTCAGAAGGTGGAGGTTGCAGTAAGCCAAGATCACACCACTGTACTCAGCCTGGGCAACAGAAGAGACTGTCAATCAATCAATCAATCAATCAATACAATTATAAAACAAAGAAACTCCAAGAATCAATTATCTCTCTCCCCATCTCTCTCCCTTTTTTTCTCTCTCTTTATCCTAACTAACAGACTTATTCCAATAATTCTCATTAAAATTTTTCTTTTGATATGGTGTCATTCTGTTACCCAGGCTAGAGTGCAGTGGTGTGAACATAGTTCACTGCAGCCTCAACCTTCTGGGCTCAAGAGAACCTCCTGGCTCAACCTCCCATGCAGCTGGGACCACAGGTATGCACCACCACACCTAGATAATTAAAAAAATTTTTTTTTGTAGAGACGAGGTTTCATTGTATTGCCCAGGCTGGTCTTGAACTCCTTACCTCAAGCAGTCCTCCCTCCTTGGCCTCCCAAAAGTGCTGGGATTACAGCCATAAGCCATTGTATCTGACCTAAAAAAATTAAAAACAAACAAACAAACAGTGCTTGACTTATTAAACATTATCTTTTTCTCTGGAAATCTCAGTTTCACGGATTTCACAAGGTTACCAATTTTCAATGTATGGCTAAAATTGGTGGTAGATTAATTTATGAACATTCTAGTAACATAACAGAATTTAATAATCTGTTTCATTTTCCAGGTAGTTCTAACATTTTATTATTGTTGTTGATCATTAGCCCCTGGCTACAAATAACCACAAACTCCATAGTTAAGATGATGTCAGGACTCTCAGACTAAGAAAAAAAGCCACATTTTGGGATATAAATGAAAATTTAAGAGAATAAATATTTGAAAGAGCAAATCATTGTTCTGAGAAAGGGACAAAGAAGCCAGACAAGATATAAACTTTACCAAACATTCAAAACATTCATTAAATGTTGGGCTTTCTAATATATGATGTTTCTTTTCTTTAGGCTTCCAATTTATCTTTCTAATTATAATTCTAGATTGACAGCAAAAATATTTAATATTCTCCGAGGCAATACCCAACTCAGGTGAGATAAGGGCAGAGCAATGAAACTGAAGAGGACTGTGGGAAACGAGGGAGACTGTATTAGTCCATTTCACACTGCTATTAAGAACTACCGGAGATGGGGTAGTTTATAAAGAAAGGAGGTTTAATTGACTCACTGTTCCACATGGCTGGGGAGGCCTCAGGAAACTTACAATCATTATAGAAGGTGAAGGGGAAGCAAGCAGCTTCTTCACAAAGCATCAGGAGAGAGAGAGTGAGGGAGGAAGTGTCATACTTTTAAGCCATCAGATCTCATGAGAACTCACTCATGATCACGAGAACAGCATGGGGCACACCGCACCATGATCCAGTCACCTCCCACCAGGTCCCTCCCTAACATGTGGGGATTATAATTCGAGATGAGATTTGGATAAGGACACAGAGCCAAATCATATCAGAGACAATCCAGGGTGGTCACAAGGTTGGCTCAGCCGTGACATATTCTGGAAATCCTGGGATCACTGTGCCCATAGAGGGCTGTGTGGCAGGGAGGAGGGATCCTAGAGGATCATGAGGTCTGCATGGCACTGATACAACCTGGAGGCAACGAGATCAAATTCCTGGTCCTGCTAAGCCCCCAAATCATAATAGTTTACATGCTTTCGGGTCTTTCTGGACTGTGCTTTTTAATATCTCAAAACCTTTTTACATACATCACCTCATTTGAGCCTGATACAGACTAGTGGGCTAGGTGAGAGCTGGTTCTTCTCTATCTAGGTGAGGAAAGTAATAGTCGGGAAGAGAAAGGACAAAAGGACTGCATGTTAATGCAAAGAAAGGACAAGAAGAAACAAAACAAAGGTAAGGTCTCCATGGTGATGAAAGAAAAGCACGTTGCCCAGGAAGGAAAGTGGAGACCATGGCACCACTTCTGGTCCTGACACCAACCAGGAGGCCACCAGGTTGAACACAAGGGTGTGGCTGAAGATGTGCTTGGTCTAAGACATTTGCTGTCCAACTGCCGGTGTTGAACCTCTACCCCTCTTAGTTCCTTAACAATCATGTAGATAAGGCCATTTACATCTTCCCCTAATACCAACTTTTAGAGTGGCACGTGGAAAGGCCCTAAAAAGTATTTGTTACTGTAATGTACTATATAGTAGTATTATTATGTGAAAGTAACTTGTAAACTGCCAAGTGCTATACAAATGTCCATCATCATTATTATTATGAGGAGTATATAATGATAATGTAGGGTTCTCTCCAACCCAAGAAGCGTTCATTCAGTCCCATCTTTTTTCTTCAATTTTAGTAGGTTCTCTATCCAGAGCCAGACAAATTTTAGTGTTTTTAATACTCTCAGTGTAGTACCTTGTCTATGTCTCTTAAAAGCTCTTATAACACGGCTTCCCCTCCCTTCCCTCCTTGTCCCCCAAAGCTAGAAACTCTAGCGGCCTAGAGAAATCTCCAACTGGCAGGGCTTTTAGAAATAGAGTTAGGTGGTTGGGCACGGTGGCTCAGGCCTGTAGTCCCATCACTGTGTGGGGCCGAGGTGGGCTGATCAACTGAGGTCAGGAGTTCAAGACTAGTCTGGCCAACATGGTGAAACCCCATCTCTAATAAAAATACAAAAATTAGCTGGGTGTGGTGATGTGCACCTGTAGTCCCAGCTGCTCAGGAGGCTAAGGAAGGAAAATCGATGGAACCCGGGAGGTGGAGGTTGCAGTGAGCCAAGATTGCACCACTGCAGTCCAGCCTGGGTGACAGAGTGAGACTCTATCTCGAAAGAAAGAAAGAGAGAAAGAGAGAGAGAGAGAGGAAGAGAAAGAAAGAGAGAGAGAAAGAAAGAAAGAAAGAAAACGAAAGCAAAGAAAAAGAAAGAAAGAAAGAGAAGGAAGGAAGGAATGAAAAAAAAGAAAGAAAGAAAAAGAAAGAGAGAGAGTTTAGGCTCACAGAGTCACAGAAGTGGAAGGAAACAGAAGTGAACAGATGGCAATATTTAGACTCACACTGGTGAGGTCACTTGCCCAGGATCACAGTGGGGCAGCTGTACTCATGAGTGGAAGTCAGGACTTCCAGCCTAGTGTTCTTTCCACTGAGCAGGGCCCTCTGATGTGTTTTTCCTTTGCCTGTAATGTCAGACCACCCAGCTTCTGAGATTTTATTCTTGGTCATAGTTTCCCCAGCATGGTTCCATAGGGGGGTTCATCATAATCTTGAAAGACACAATCCCAAATACTGAAATCCTGAAAGATCAAAATCCCAAAAACATAATTCTGGAAAAAAAATAAGAAATTATCTATAAAACATTTATTTACATTTTTTGTTTTGTTTTGTTTTTTTTGAGATGGAGTTTCACTCTTGTTTGCCCAGGCTGGAGTGCAATGGCACGATCTCAGCTCACAACAACCCCCACCTCCCAGGTTCAAGCAATTCTCCTCCCTCAATCTCCCAAGTAGCTGGGCTTACAGGCATGCAACACGATGCACAGCTAATTTTTTGTATTTTTAATAGAGACAGGGTTTCTCCATGTTGATCAGGCTGGTCTCGAACTCCTGACCTCAAGTGATCCACTTGCCTCGGCCTCCCAAAGAGCTGGGATTACAGGGGTGAGCCACTGTGCCTGGCCTTATTTATATTTTTAAAAGGGGATTTATTTGAGAAACATATAAAAACATGACAGAGCACTTCAGAGGCCAATTTACACGATAAAATAGGCAATAATAAAATACGTATCTTTGCAAGCATAAGCACTCAGCTACTGTAACAACAGTCACATGGGTATAACAGTTATGACCAGATGAACTGTTTTCATAAAGCAATAGGTCAAAAACAAAGTGCATATACATGTATTACTATGATTGGTAGCTGTGTACACCCAGCTTTATAACTGCAGTCATCTGAAACACCGTGATGGACAATCTGTCTTTTGACAAGATTAATCAAAAACCTCTATAGGTTATCATTGCATCTGCAGTTGCCCAAAGAGGCAAGATCTCAAGAGATTTTGTCTTTCACAAATGCAGATATACAAAAAGGAAATCTCTTCATTTACTGAGGAAGTTTCAACGTTTTTACATTGAGAACCAGGGCAGCCAATAGTGTTACTTTCTGTCTGAGGCCAAAAGCCTCAGGACCCAGGTGGCTGCTTGCGTTAAGTACTGGAGGCTGGTGAGCCTGGAGTTCTGATGTCTCAGGCAGCAGAAGAAAAGCATGTGCCACCTATCAGAGGGAGACCAATTGGCCTTCTATATTTGTTATCTCCAGATCCTTGGCCAATGGAATGTTATCCACCAATATTAAGGGCAGATCTTCCTCACTGGGTCCACTTAGTCGTCTGGAAACACCCTCACAGATGCACCCAAAATAATGCTTTACGAGGGTTCCAGGCTTGCCTTAATCAGTCAAGTTGATACCTCAAATTAAGTCAACAAATCTGTCCCTGTCAACTTGGCGCCTACATGCATCTCCTTAAACCATACTTAATTTCCAAATAAAGACCATAAGGTGATAGTTCCACCTAACATGATGCAACTATCCTATGATTGTGATTTTCAGGATTTTAGATGTTAGGGATTTAGTCTTTAGAAATTTTGATCTTTCAGGATTTCAACCTTGGGGATGATGGCATTCAGGATTGTGTCTTTTGGGATTATAATCGAAACTCTGCATAAGTGTGTTTCCCAATGGCCCTTCTAGGGACACTGTCATGGATGAAAGTCACCTGGGAATCGTCCAGGCCTTAAGAACAGGGGCTAGTGAGACACCAAGGATGCACGCAGTATGAATCAATAATCCTAAAAGGTCCCTCTTAAGGTTCTTGGAAATATCACAGTCTAGCCATGGAATCCTGAAAATTTGCCTGCTTTAAGTTATGTCTAGAGTGGACAGTCTCAACTGCAGTGGCATTCTCAGAGCCACCTGGAGGTCTTTTTGCAAATATTGATTCCATGGCCTCACTTTGAACTGCTTGAATTCAAATCTCTGGGGGAGAAACCCTGGCATTGGTAGAACTGAAAAGCTCCTAGGTGATTCTAGGATGCAGACCGGGCTGAGAATTGGAGCTTCAGAATCTAGAGATCATACTAAGTTCTCCACAGAAATCTGGTGTCTTTGATTTGTTCATTTCAAAGTCTACAAATCCACTGTTATTCATTCTTGGGAACAGCCTCTTTATCTTAAGCTCAGATAAACCCACAGTCTGCTCCCGTGGAAGAGTTTTACCTGCTCAGCCTCCCAAGTCCACCTTCAGCGTCCATCCCTTAGACAGGGGCCCTTTGTCTCCTGGTGAAGCCCATCGTTCCTATGCTGGCTTCCCCCAGCCCCAAATACCCCATCTCTAAATGCAACTCAAATCTGCCTCCTTGCTTTCTACACTAAAAGAGGCCTCCCCAGACAACTGAATATGGTAGATGTTATCCGATGAGGACATGAGACAGACAAATACAGCTCACATCTACTGAATCCTAAATTTGCCCCAATTTCCATTGTATTGTTTATTCATTCATTCATTATTTTAGAACACCTTTTGTAACCAGATTCAGCCTCTTCCCTTCTGAATATCTTGAATGATCCCACATGAGGACCAATATCTTGGCAATCATCAAACAAGTCACTGTGCAACTTCCGGTGCTAACATCCAGCTAAGGATTATGCCTGATGAACACATCTGCAAAGCGGCAGCTTTCCATGTCCACTAACTCGCTAACCCTCTCTCTTTTCCCAGTGTCTCTCTCTTCAGAAAGAGAACGCCAATGATTTCTCACTACTTGTTTATATACCACACTGTATGCTTTGACAGAAAGCCCCTGTGAGTCAGCCTAGGTACCAGCATCTGAACTGGTTCTTCCTAAACAAGACATTCCAGATGGCCTTATTCACAAATTTAAGTATGTCAACATTGCTCTGAAAAAGAATACAGGTATGCTGCCCCAGTACATTCCATACAGAAGTGTGCTGGTCATTTCAGAGCCTGACATTTTCACCTGCTCCGATTTGTGAATCACCTCCCAACAGACAGTGGTTAACTCCCTGACTTCCCATTTCTTCAGATATAAACTACAAATACAAACTCAACTTTAAGCAAAGAATCTGCTCAACAGATTCTAGTGTACAAACTTTATAGCCAGACTCCCTGGTGCACCTGTTCTTCTTTTGGGAAACCTCTAGAAGTGCCAGAGGTACAGGCCTGAAGAAATGTGAAACAAGAGGTGTGTGGATTGCCACTTTCCCCATTGGCAAGCTTGGTAGACATCTCTTTTGCCTTTCCCTGTCAACCTGGATGAGGCTTCAGTCTTCTCAACACTACATCCAAGTGGTCACTATCCTTTGGAGATGGTACAAAAGGGGCAAAACCTACGGCCCAACAGAAGCAGTGGAAGAAAGTATCTTTAGAACTGTACACACCTAGGTTTGGAATTCAACCCCACAACTCACCCAACCTCAGTTTTCTTATTTTTAGACTGAGATACTACTACCTACTTACCATGGTGAGGTCGTGCAAAGTAAATGAGTTAATATCTGTAAAGTATCTAGTATCTTTCCCAGCACAATAAACACAGGGTCCTTTCTCCCACTGTGGGACATTTTCTTGGAGATGTGATGAGCATTTTGTTAGGTAATTTTAGGGTCTGGGATAGATAAGATCTGTTAGAGTGAGGGAAATAGTATGTATAGATAAAAATGGAAGGATTTTCAGAGTTTATAGAGGAAGAGCCCACAGAATCTGGAAATTCTAGCTGTAGAGGGAGGCACTAAAGGTAAGAACACAGGGCGGTCAGGCTACGTTTTTGAAAGATAAGAAATGGTAATGAGGGATGGTTACCAAGACATTAAAGTGCACGACAAGTTTCGAAGAAAATAGCAAAGCAGCATACATGGTTGAGCCTAAGTTGCTGGTAAACTAGCTGCAAATGAAGTAAAATTCTTAAACAAGGTCCTCACACCTTCTCTATTTGATCCTTTGTTTTTTCTAATGAATCACGAGGGCCCATAGTACAGAGAGTGGCTATAAAGCAATGACATTAATTGCCCGAAAATACACTTGAGGAAAATCAGTTTTAGTATTTCTGAACATATCCAATCTGTGGTTAGATATAAGGAGAATGCACATTTTACTCACTGTTGCCAAACCCATCGCAAATGGCTAGAACGGTAGAAGGAGAAAGGCCTGGAACTAGGATAATTCCTCCTAACTAGCCATATGGCATCCACGAGGCTTAGCCTTTTCTTCTGTAAAAGAAGGGGGTGTTTGACCTGGATCAATGGTGTGGCAGAATGCTTTTGGTTCTAAGTAACAGAAAAGCTGGTTCATACTAGCTTAAGTAATAAAGGGAAATTACTAGCTCATGCAATCAAAAAGCCCACAGAGATTTGAAAAGCTTCAGGGCTAGCTCAAACAACTTGACCAGGAACCAGCATTCCCCTCACCATTTCTTGGCTCTGCTATCTCAGTGTTTCTTCATCTTAGAGAGACTTTGGCAGAGCTTTGTGGTTGCAAAATGGCTTCCAGCTGTTCCCTGAGGCTACATGCCCTCATTCATTAAAAAAAAAATCTTTTTGCCAATATTATCAGCAGAAGTCCTGAGATTTACTATAACCACACCCTCTTAAGTCACATGTCCATCCCTGAACCAATCACTGGGTCAAGGGATGGAATGTGAGTGATTGATCCAGCTTAGGTTATGTGGTGCTAGGTCCATTCTCATTGCTGAAGGGGGATTCTCCATAACTGCATGGATTCCCATATGAAATTAGGAGGGTTTGAAAGTGAGAAGGAGAGAAGGAAAGGTGCAGAGTCAAGCAACCCATTTTCTTTCTTTTTTAAAATTTTTAGGTTCACGGGTACACGTGCAGTTTTGTTACATAGGTAAACTCATGTCATGGGGGTTTGTTGTACAGATCATCACCCAGTATCCATTAGTTATTTTTCCTGATCCTCTCCCTCCTCCCTCCTCCCACCTTCTACCCTCTGATAGGCCTCAGTGTGTGCTGTTTCCCTCTATGTGTTCTCATCATTTGACTCCCACTTATAAGTGAGAACATGCAGCATTTGGTTTTCTGTTCCTGCATTAGCTTGCTAAGGATATGGTCTCTTGCTCCATCCATGCCCCTGCCAAGTATATGATCTTGTTCTTTTTTATGGCTGCATAGTACTCCATGGATACATTTTATTTATCCAGTCTACCATTGATGGGCATTTAGGTTAATTCCATGTCTTTGCTATTGTGAGAAGTACTGCAGTGAACATACACACATGCATCTTTAAAATAAAATAATTTATACTCCTTTGGGTACATTACTCAGTAATGGGATTGTTGGGTTGAATGGTATTTCTGTCTTTAAGTCTTTAAGGAATTGCCACACTGTCTTCCACAATGGTTGCACTAATTTACACTCCCACCAACAGTGTATAAGTGTTCCTTTTTCTCTACAGCCTTGCCAGCATCTTTCATTTTTGGACTTTTTTGTAATAGCCATTCTGACTGGTGTGAGATGGCATCTCATTGCGGTTTGATTTGCATTTCTCTAACAATCAGTGACATCGAGCTTTTTTCATATGATGGTTGGCCACATGTATGTCTTCTTTTGAAAAGTGTCTGTTCATGTCCTTTGCCCACTTTTTAATGGGGTGATTTTTTTCTTGCAAATTTGTTTAAGTTTTTTATAGATGCTAGATATTAGACCTTTGTCGATGCAAAGTTTGCAAAAAAAGTTCTCCTATTCTATAGGTTGTCCATTTACTCTGTTGATAGTTTCTTTTGCTGTGCAGAATCTCTTTAGTTTAATTAGGTTCCATTTATCAATTTTTACTTTTGTTGAAATTGCCTTTGGCATTTTTGTCATGAAATCTTTGTGTCTATGTCCTGAATGGTATTGCCTAGATTGTCTTCCAGATTTTTACAGTATGGGGTTTTACATTTAATTCTTTAATCCACCTTGAGTTAATTTTTGTATATGGTTAAGGAAGAGGTCCAGTTTCAGTCTTTTGCATATGGCTAGCCAGTTATCTCAGAACCATTTGTTGAATAGGGAACCTCTTCCCATTGCTTGTTTTCATCAGATTTGTTGAAGATCAAATAGTTGTAGGTGTGCAGTCTTTTTTCTGGGTTCTCTGTTCTGTTCCATTGGTCTATGTGTCTGTTTTTGTATTGGTACCATGCTGTTCTGGTTACTGTAGCCCTGTATACAGTTTGAAGTCAAAAGCAACCCATTTGCAAGGGTTCATGCTTTTTTGGGGGTGAACAGAGTCCCAATATATAAATACATACAAATGTTTTACTAGCTGATATAGAAATGGGGGTTTATAGCACTGTCTTCTGTCATTTTTAAATGACCTGCTTAGAAACCTAGTGCTCTAGGGGACAGGGATTAGGATCTCTTTGGGTCCCTCCAGCTCTATTGTTTGCTATTGATATCTACTAGGACAACATGTGTTCATGTCTACTGTCGCCAGGCACTTCTGCAGGCTTGTGCTATTTATCCTGTGTACAGCTTTGTGAACTAAGTAGAACATTAATTCTATTAAAAATACCCTTCTTAATGCAAAGACTTATCAGTATCCAACATCATTTGTCAAGGTTGCAAATATTTACCTAAGTTTCTGATAAAGATCAGAGCAATAAAGCCACAGACCAGCACAAATAGCGAACAAAGCTGACCAACACTAGGGAGAAATTATGTGAAAGGAGAGGGGAAAAAGGAAGCCTTTTTTTTCAAATAAACAGTGATCAGAAGTTTGGTTTCCTGAAAGTCCCTAGGAATTAATTAAATATTGTATTTACTTTGAAAGTTAGGTGGAAAGCGTTTTAAACTTTTTTGAAAATACTGAAAGTTCCCTTAATAAGAGCTTTGGCATAAAATCTGAAATACTTTTAAAAATTATTATTTTAAATTATGGTAAAGTACACATAACATAAAACTTACCATCTTAACTATTTTTAAGTGATGTTTTCAATGGCATTAAGTATGTTTACATTGTTGTGCAACCAGTACCACAGTTCATCTCTAGAACTCTTTTCACCTCATAAAACTTACACTCTATACCATTTAACAGTAATATTCCTCCTTCCCTTCAGGCCCTGATTACCATCATTCTACTTCCTATCTCTTGAATTTGATCTAGATATCTCATATAAGTAGAGTCATATAGTATTTATCTATTTTCTGAATGGTTTATTTCACTTAGCATAATGTCCTCGAGGTTTATCCATGTTATAGCATGTGTCAGAACCTCCTTCCTTTTTCTTTTTTCTTTTTTTGAGACAGAGTCTTACTTTGTCACCCAGGCTGGAGTGTAATGGCACAATCTTGGCTCACTGCAACCTCCACCTCCCAGGTTCAAGCAATTTTCCTGCCTCAGCCTCCCAAGTAGCTGGGATTAGAGGTACCCGCCACCACTCCTGGCTAAGTTTTTTTTTTTTGTTTTTTGTTTTTTTTTTTTTGTATTTTTAGTAGAATCTCCTTCCTTTTTAAGGCTGAATGACAATTCATTGTTTGTATATTCCACATTGTATTTATCCATTCATACATTGATGGACACTTGGGTTGCTTCCACCTTTAGCTATTGTGGATAATCTGCTATGAACACAGATATACAAATATCTTTGAGATCTTGCTTTCAATTCTTCTGGGTATATACATATTTAGAAGTGAAACTGCAAGATCATATGGATGAAACATTTTTTATGGCATGGTTTTGTTTTGTAAAATTCTTAAATATATGTCCTGAAGTAGCAGATACTTGCAGACTGATAATTTGGTGGTTTCGTTTTATAGCTTAACAATAGGTATAAAAGAGAAAGCAACCAGGCAAAACTTTTTATAAGATCAAGTGGCTTCTTTCCGGTTCATGGAGATGTAAGCGAATAAGGGTTTGATTGTGTTCTAGGCTTGCATTTGTGTAAGTCTTACAATCATAAAATCAAGTGTAAGGGATCCATAGTCTAACTCAGGTTTAACTCGATGCACGGGTCCAAGAAAACAACGCCGTGCTTCAGTAATGAAACAAAGAGGAGCTTCTTCAGCAGTCAGGGAGAGACTGCTGGGCTACCCAGATGTAACCTATTTTTGTTTGTCTAGCCCACAGACTTCCTTTTCTGTACAGATAGACATAATGACAATAGGAAACACATCTCCATTTCTTCCTCAGTGGAGAAAATAAAAGCCTCTCCTTGTGAATATGGTTTCACTGTTTGGGAGTTATTTGCATTAAAGGTTCCAAATGTAGTCAAATGTAATTTCTTAGAAACAATATTTCTTAAAGGGAGTTGTGTGTTCCTTGAAATTTGCACCAGCTACTAAAACAATGGTGCTTTCAAACCAATAAATGTGGTATTAAATGTCTTACAACTCTATCAACTTTGCTGAAAAAAATAAAGCCAGCATTTATTTTTTGCACGTAACAGCAGTAACTCAAGCACAAGCCTCATATTGTATTCTGACTTGTGACACACAATAATTGGTGTTAGAGTATTTGGAGAGAAAGAGTTTTATTTCTGTGCAATGAAGAACAGACACACTTTGGGTCAGGGCTATTTGTCCCTGAAAAAGCTGGGTCTGTTTCGGATGTGGTAACTAAGACACTGTCTCATTCACACACTCATTAATAGCATCACCTTTCATTAGTTGGGTAACAACAGATAATGAAAATTAATCAAACAAAACCCCTTTTGACATAGTCTTCAACGGTGATGTCATAGACCACTGAATATGTGATGCTTTTTGCTCCAGAGACTTCTTTCAGGCTGTAAGTGCTATACACTCCCAGGATGATTTGTGAATCAAGGACTAGGTTGGTTTTGCTGGAACAAAGTCATGGCTCAAACCTATAATCCCAGCACTTTGGGAGGACAAGGCTGGGGGCGGGGGTCAGGAGTTTGAGACCAGGCTAGCCAGCATGGTGAAACTCTGTCTCTACTTAAAAAAAAAAATACAAAAATTAGTTGGGTGTGGTTGTGTGTGCCTGCAATCTCAGCTACTTGGGAGGCTGAGGCAGTGAGAATCACTTGAATCCAGGAGGCGGCGATTGCAGTGAGCTGAGATCTGCCACTGCACTCCAGCCTGGGTGACAGAGTGGGACTCAGTCTCAAAAATAAAAAAAAATTTAAAAAAGACTAAGGATATTAAATATCTTGCAGAATGTCTTTCAGGAACCTGAAGTCCCTGCTACCTTAGACTCTCTTACCTAAACATTTCTATGTTATCATCTTGTAACCTACGCCTCCACCAAAGATACAAGATTCTAAAGAAGATGATGAATGAGTAGCTCCTTCCCTACTCTGCCCTGTCTCTTTCTTTCTCCTTCTTCCCAGGGGCATCTCTTTCTCACCTGTCATACGTTGCTATCATCCTCTTGTGTACGCATGTGGTATATGTATCATTGCCATCTATGGGGCCAAGATGGCCAAAGAGCATTCTTGTCTCTGGTTCTTCCCTCCTAGTACAGTTAGGACCAACCTTTAGTGTGCATAAGACTCCCTGCTTTAAATGCAGATTCCTGGACCACCCCCAGAGATTCTGATTTACTAGTTCTAGGATGAGACCTAGGAATCTGCATTTTAAAAAGCACCATAGACAATTCTGGATGGGTGGCCTCTTAACCTCACTTTGAGAAGCCACGTCTCTGAGTATGACAGCCCGGCATCTCTGCCCAAGCCTGGAGCTCAGTCTCATCAGGGATGGGTTAGTGCCCTTGGACAAGAGCAGCAGTTCCCAAATTTCCTCCAGCGTGTTTGAGAGCAGCTGCGTGTTTCTGTAAACACATTTTGCAGATCATTTTCTGGGGTTAATCATTGCAAAGATCTGATTCAGACAGTAAGTTTCAGTCACACTTTTTCGTGGCTCAATATAATTAAGGGCGGAAGTTCCTGTGTTGGGTGTTCCATGGTGGCCATGAACCGTGACTGACAGATTGGACAGGCAGAAGTTCCAAACAAAACACCAGCTCCCACAGAGCTTTGTGAGCTAGGAAACTGGCTAATTCCTTTCCTTGGCCTCAGTTTGCTCATGGGTAAGGGAGCTATGTCTTACCTCTCATAGGTGTTAGAAGATAAACGACTAAAAAAAAATTGGTTGAATGACATGCCACCTTTGAGATCCAATGTGAGGATTTAGCAGAGGGCTCTGCCACCACTGTGAAAACTGCTGTCTTCTAAAAATCTCATCTGGAAGAGAAAGAAAGGATTCAGTGTGAAGCACATACTTTGAACCAGATGCCCCACTAGACTCCATCTCAGCCACTAGGACACTTCATCTTCACAACCCTTTGGGATACAGTAGTGGGTTACTTAAGTTCCACCAGGGTACAGGGAACAGAGATTCACAAAGGTTATCCTGGGCGCTTGGTCCACAGAAAAGAGAAACAGGAGGGTAAATGAAAGGTCTAGAGCAGGGGTCTCAAATCCCCAGGCTGCAGACAGATATGGGTCCACGGCCTGTTAGGAACTGGGCCATGTGGCAGGAGGTGAGCAGCAGGTGAGTGACTGAAGCTGAGCTCTACCTCCCGTCAGATCAGTGATGGCATTAGATTCTCATAGGAGTGTGAACCCTATCATGAACTGCACATGCCAGGGATCTAGGTTGCATGCTTCTTACGAGAATCTAATGTCTGATAATCCGTCACTGTCTCCCCTCACCTCCAGGTGGAACTGTCTGGTGGCAGGAGAACAAGCTCAGGGTTCCCATTGAGTCTACATCATGGTGAGTTGTTTAATTGTATTATATGTTACAACGTAATAATAGAAATGAAGTACACAATAAATGTAATACACTTGAAGCATCCAGAACCACCCACAGCCCCAGTTCATGAAAAAATTGTCTTCCATGAAACCAGTCCCTCATGTCAAAAAGGCTGGGAGCTGCTGGTCTAAAGGAGAACCAAGATTTAGGGATCTCAACCCAAGCCCTTTCACTTTGAAAAATTGATACATTGTAATCGCATAATGAAGTAACCTGTGAATCAATTCCTCTTGTAAACTCATTAAAGATGGAGTTAAATTTTTCTTTGTCTCTCCTTCTGTAAATGTCCACATTCTTCTAGGAGAATTTGCTGCTTTAGGTTTGCCAAATATTTTTAAAGACCTTGTGCTATGCACACACATACAGATATCTGTAGCCCTGGAAAACCTATGGAGTGATTTTATGCATATGTACCTGTGTTCTGTGTATGTGTATTTAATGTAGAAATGGAACCACATCATACATATCACTCTGCAACTTGCCTTTTGCACTGAACAATACCTCTGGAGGATTTGTTATTACCTGTTCATGTCAATCTAGTTCACTTGATTTAACTGCTGCTGAAGCTTCCAAGCTTTGGTTATCCCCAGCCTATTCAGCCATTCCCTTATTGGTGGACATTGTTAGCTAAAACAAATATAGTAAATACCCCATACATGCCTCTTTGTGCACATGTGTGTCTTTCTAAAGTAGATACCATGAATTCTAATTTCTTCATGGTATGCAGGGTATGCCCAGTTTTATTTTTTAGTAGAATCGTCCCTAAAATAGATACATTTATTTACACCAGTGGTGTCTGAGAGGATATTTCCTGTTTTCTTGGCAATATTGATACATTATCAATTTTAAAAATGTTGCCAATCTGCTGGCAAAAAAAGAGTATCATCTTTCACTTAAATTTACATTTTCCTGATTACTGATGATGTTGGACATTATTTCATATGTTTGTTGTCTATTTATGTTTCTTCTTTTGTAAAATACTTTAACCTACTTTTTACCAATTTCCCATAGTGTTGCACAGCTTTGTTTCTTACCAAATTTTTGGAGTTCTTTATGCATCCTGAATCCTAATCTTTTAGGATCTATTTTCCCCTGGGCTACTTGACTTTTTAACATTATAGTGTATTTCTTTCTTTCTTTCTCTCTCTCTCTCCTCCCTCTCTCTCTGTGCTTGTGTGCGTGTGTGCGTGTGTGTGTGTGTGTCTGTTTTCAAACAGAAATTTCTATTTTTGATATTGTAATATACTATTGAGCTTTTCTTTTGTGAATTTTAATTTACGTTCTGTCTATGAATGCCTCCTCCATCCCCAGGTTGTAAACATATTTTTACCTATTATGAAGCCCATGTATTTTTCTGTCCCAGAGCACAGCTTGAATCTATGTACCCTCAGGCTCTGGGCTGCTGCATGAGCAAGGATACTCTGTCTGGGAAGCAACAACTTATACTTTGACTTTCAATTGGATTCAGCTGCAGGGTAGTCCTCAGGAATATGCTTCTCAGGCAGCCTAAGGGGAATGGCTTAGGCTGTAGCAAGAAGCTTTTGCGGGCTGTCATCAAACATCAACATTTAAACCATAAATCCAGAAAAGGGATGGAATGACTTTCTTCAGAGATGGCCAAAACCCAGATGGATTTACTATCTTAGGATATTTAGAGTAAGTCCACACTTGAGAAGGTTCAAATGATCTGCTTTACATTACTGGGCCTTCCCACAGGCAGCACTGTCTAATGGAAACATAACTCAAGCTGCTTAAGTATTTTAAGACTTTCACTAGCCACATTAAAAATAAGTAAAAAGAAATAGGTAAAACAATTTTACTGATTTAACCCAATATATCCAAAATAGCATCACTTCAACATGTAATCAATATTATACATTATTAATAACATATTGTACATGCCTTGTTTCTATATGAAGTCTTTGACATTTGGTGTGTATTTCTGCTCATAGCCTGTATCAATTCAGAGAGCCACATGTCAAGTGTTCAACAGCCCCATATGTCTAGCGGCTACTGTATTGGACAGAGCAGCCCTGAGGATTAAGACTGCAAAAGATCTACGATGTGCTAAACGGCATCTTCTCTGTTTATATTAAAGTGATTAAGCAACCCCAGTCTGAATTTTTAAGTACATCTTTCACCCTCCCCCATCCTTTGTTCTCCTAACACAAATGTATTATTACTTCAATTGATTCCATCTACTGTGTAGACTAATCTTTCTAAAGCAGTTTTGTTTGGATTCTTTCCTGGAGAGGTTGTTGCTGCCAAAGAAGACTTTTAGGAGGAGGTGAAGTTAAGCTGAAACTTGGAAGGTAGGCAGGAGTTAGTCACAGATCAGAGGGAACTGTGTAATTGAGGACGTGGCTGGAGTGTACAGGCTAAGAGTCAAGCAGACTTCAGGTCCTATAGGGACATATAGGTCCTGCTGAGAACTGGAACTGGATTCTGAAGATAATGGAGTCATCAAACATATGTAGTAGAAAGTATGGGAGAGAGGCAGGATTTGAGGCAAGGAAACTAGTTTGAAGGAAAATGCAAGATCCAGGTTAAAAAAATGAGGGCCTAAGCTAAGGCAATGTATGCATTCATTCATTCATTCATTCACTCTACAAATACTTAGCATCTACTGTGTAAGAGTTCATGTCTCAGGTACTGGAGATTAAGTAGGAAAAAGAACACACAAAACCCTCAGCCCTCACAAAACTTCAACATCCTGTGGGGAAAGGAGGTAGATGGTGATGCTCAAGTTTCAGGTCTTGCTTGGTGAATGACAGAACCATTTTCTGAAATAGACATTACAAGAGGCAGAACAGGCTTGGGGAGAAATGATGGGTTCAGCTTTATCTATCTGACAAAGGTTTGGATGTCTGGCGGAAACCCAAGTGGAGCTACCCAGTAAGCTGTTGGATATGCATATTTGGAAAATTCTGGAAGGGACACTTAGATGTGGGAGCCATGGTATAGGAATTGTATCAAATCCGTGGGAGTGAACGAGATAACCCTGGGAGGATGCATGGAAGCAAGAGTCACAGCTCAAATGACTACAGGGCTCAGGTGAGTCATGAATGTATGTGAATTGGGTCATATGAGAAATAGAGTGTTGGTTTTGTGGCTAAACGGAAGAGTATATTCTGTCTAAGGCAGCAAGATTTGGCTGGTGGACCACCAGTTTGCAATTCCTACACTTTTGGAACTTCTTTCTATGCCTCTTGTCTCGCTTTTCAAATGAATGTTTGTATGGCAGGCAGCTAGCTGTTCATGAAAACCCATTTCCTCTTTGAGACACTCATTGCAGTTCTTAGCCTCCTTGCCATTACCAGTGGCTATGACTGGCTTCTAGCCAATAGGATATGAGCTCAATTTCCAGCCAAGGCCTTGAAGAAGAGGGTGTGCCTCTCCATACTCTCTCCTCTTCCTCTGCCTCTATGTACATGACGATGAATTCTAAAGAATTTTGGAGTCACAAGATGGAAGGGACCGGGGTTTCTGTATCTTTGTCTGAAATAAGGCCACCTTCCAACATGACATCTTCTTTTGACTACTATCTGAGTGAAAAATAAACCTTTGTTATGTTTGAGCCATTATACACATTTGGCCCTGTTTGTTACTACAGCCTAGCCTAACGTAAGAAATCCATTGCTAAACTCACTAATCCTGGCTGTGACATCTCTAAGGTTAGGGACCATGTCTGTCCAGTTCATTCATGCATCCTCAACACATAGCCCAGGACATAGCACGCAGTAGGTACTTAATACAATTTCTTGACAATGCTAGCTGTGTTTTATTGAGCATGTTTTATGTTGCCAGACACTGTGCTAGATCTTTTATGTATCGGGCATTATTTCATTTTATGTAATCACAACTCTGTAAGGAAGGTTCCATTATTATACTTTTTTCCTGGTGAGAAGATTGAGGATTGGAAAGCTTATAGCTGGTATTTGAAATGAGGCAGGGTGACTCCAAAACCCACACTCTGAAACACCGGTACTGACTGCATGCATACTCATTTTAACATTTTAACTCATGTGCTTTCTCCCACCAATAATGCCCTCAACTCCTCTTCCCCATTGATTGAAGTCTGCCCCCTGCATCCTTCCTAGCACCCATACAATCATTCTATCCTTTAATTAGTGCAGCAGGAATTTCATATATACCATTACTACAACAGGGATTCCATGTATTTGTCTGCTTCTATAAAGAAGTTATCTTGAGGGTAGCACAATATCCGAGACATTATTCATCTTAGTCTTCCTTAAAACACAGGGGAAGATGGAGAACCTGCCCTGTGCCAGGCACTCTAGGCACTGAGGGCTAAACTGTAAATAAGACAGAGACAATCTTTTCTTTTGAAAAGCTCTATTCTTGTGAGACTAAACTGGCATAAAAATGCATCACAGCACAATGTAATCTCTGCATTAATAGACACAGAAGAGCGGGGAACCAGTTCTTTCTGGAGGAGGAAAGAAAGGACTCCCAGAGCAAGTGACCTTTACCTGAGCTTCTGAAGACCGAGTAGGAGTTCTCCAGTTGTTTAAGAGGAATCTTAGTGGGAAAAGCACGTACAAAAGTGTGGATACATCGAGATACAGGAGTTGTTCTGGATGGATGAGGTTTTCGCTTGCTAAAATGTAGGATTCCTTCATTGATTCATTAATTATAACAGATACTAAGTAAACCTAGAATGTGTCAGGGATTACACTATATGTAGAGGATTCAAAAGTGAGCAAAACAGATATGATCCTACCTTTGCAGAGCTTAGAATTCAGCAGGGATGGCAGCTGCTTACAAAGCTCTAGCAATCATGTGTGAGAGGAAAGGAAGAAGGGATAGCCTACACGTGAGTGAGAAGCTGAAGTGGGCTGGTCCAGACTGCAAGAGACCTTTGACACCATTCTAGGGAAAAAGAAATCCCTCTTCAATCTATCACCAAGTCCTGCCTTTCCCGCCTCCTTGATAGCTCTCAACTGTGGCCAGTCTTCTCACTGCCACTCTTCTCAGTGCAGATCATCATCTCTTCCTTGAATGAATGTGACAGTCTTCTAAAAGGCTTTCTTGCCTCTCATCCTCCAGGCCCACCCATTGTCCTCAATGCAAACAGAGGGATCTTTAAAAAATCAAAATCTGTTCATGTTATGTCGACGGTAGGCAGAATTCTAAGACAGCCCCCCATAATCTCCATCTCGCTGGAGGATATTTTGGTTATTATTTTACAGTACACAGCAAATGGGGTTTTTCAGATATAGTTAAGGTTACTAATCAGTCGACCTTTAGATAGAAAAATTATCCAAGTGTGTTTGGCTAATCAAGCACTTTAAAAGCAGAGTTTTCTCTAGCTAGTGGCAAAGGGGATGGCAGATTGATTAGAAGCAAAGGAGGACTGGATGGATTTAACCTGTGGTCGCTGACTTTAAAGTTGCGGGGAATGGGGATATTCCATGGAAAGGATCTGAGAGACTCCTGTAGGAGCTGAGAGTGACCTTGGAGGACAGCCAACAAGAGAATGGGGACCTCAGACCTACAACTGAGAGGAACTGGAGCAGGCAAACAACCTGAGTGGATTTGGAAGTGGATATTCCCCCAGAGCCTTCAGACAAGAACTCGAACAAGCCTATGCCTTGCCTTTTGCCTGGGACATCCTGAGAAAAGTATGCAGCAGCCATGCCAAGTTGGACTTATGATCTACAGAACAGTGAAGTGATAGATGGGTGTTGCTTTAAGTTTGTAACAATTTGTTAAACAGCGATAGAAAACTAATACACCCCCCAGCTTTCCAACCCTCCAATAAAACTATTGTGGATTTACCAGGCCTAGGCATTTAATCCTTACACCAATTCTATTAGGGAGGTATTTTTATTATCACCATTTAATTTTCACCATTTCATTTCATTTTGTTATCACCATTTCACAGATAAGGAAACTGAAGCTCAGGGAGATTAATACATTTCCTAAGGTTATAGAGCTAGTAAGTGGTGCTGAGATTTTTCACTTGGCTGTTTTGGCTCCAGATTTGCACTCTATGGGTTCTCATTGTCTTTAAGATAAATCCAAATACATAAGCATGAAATTCAAGGCCCTTCCTGATCCCATTCCTGTTCAATCATCCAACCTCAATTTTAGACGTTCCTCTCAAATTCCTGACAGCCCCAATAACTAACATGCTCTTGATTCCTGACTTTGCGCTACAGTTCCTTCTGGAATACTGCCTGTCCCTCCCCTCCATCTACTTTCCTTTTGGCAGACTCTAATGGTCCTTTGGGTCTTGCCTAAGACACCTCCTCTGGGGGAAAGCCTTCCTTGCCTCTCCCGGATGGGTTGGATGCCACTCCAGGTTCCCCTAGAACCTCTCCCTTATCAGAGAACACAGGGCATTGTGTTGGGAATATTTACTTAGCTGTGCTCTCCCACTAGATTGTGAACTCTTTGCAAGCCAGAACTGGTGATTTGCTCATTGTCAAATCCCTAGCATGGGACCTGGAGCACAGTAGGTACTCAATAAATATTCTCTGAGTGAATCATTGAACGAACAAAAGTGCTTTAGCCAAGAGGCAATAGGGAGCCACCCAAGGTCTTGAAGAAAGTGAGTGAGTTTATTATTAGAGCTGTGCTCACAAGGACAAGCTCAGGGCAAGCCTTGCACGCAATGGACCATCCTCGTCAGCAGCTAGGGATGAAACAAGTTCATTTGCATTGTGGCCTTGAGTTTCTTGTGCTGTAAAGCTTGGCTGTTATCTCTTCTGAACCACGTCTGAATATTAGAAAATGCCAGAAGCTTTCACGGTTTCCCCTTATAGAGGTGGAAAGCATAAAAATAGCTTGTGACTTAGGTCTGGGCCCTGCACTCCCACTAGAATGAGGAGCCCCTCTCCCCAGAAGGAGGTGGGTGAAGGTGACGTGGAGACCCACTTACCTGACACTACAGGGAACCGGCAGCCGCCTCTGAATGTCTGTTCCCTTCCAGCCCAGACCATTCCATGCCTACACTTGTTCCCGGAGCACATCGCCAAATCTCGTTCTCCTTAGGTATGCAAATATTGCTTCCGGTCGAGGAAGACTGGGAGGCCTTCCGCGTTACAAGCAGCACTTATAGCTGCTAGCTGGTCGTGCAAAGCGATTAGAGCGTCTCCATTAGAGACCGCTGAGTGCCTCGGTTTCCCTGTCCGTGCAAAGTGCACTCCCCGAACGCCGCTGCCTTGAGGGACCAGGAACTGCCTCTGGAGGTGCCAGGAAAAATGGGAAAGTCAAGATACGTCCAGCTAGCTAAAGACACAAGGAGAGGAGCCAGCAGGCCAAGGGAGACGCACAGCTGATCCATGTCGAGGCGCAGGCTCCACTCCCTTTAGTGGAGGGGCCCTTGAGTCTTCCCTTGCATAGGCGCGCGGCAGAGCAGCGATTTGGCGAAAAGGGCCAAGACTCAGGATGCCTGCAGCGCGAGCAAGGGGCTGACGGGGCGCACCCGGCGCTGCGAGGCTGCGAGGGGCGGGCCTGGGCCCTGCGCCTCCTGCACTCCCAGCCACAGCTCTGGGCACTGGGGGCGGGAAGGGGTGGAGCCACGTGAGGAGGAGCAAAACTCGGAGGTCCCGGGCACCTTGGGCAGAGCCAGAGCGGCGGGAGCCGGTCCCGGGCACGTAGCCCCTGGAGCGCCCGTCATCCGGGCCGAGCCCAGCTGCAACCACGGCCACAGCCGCAGTCGCTTTCCAGCCTGCCTTCGGTGCGCAGCGGGGCTACAGGGCTAGTGCAGCCGCCGTAGGAGGGGACGGGGTCCTCTCCCATCCCAGAGCTACTGGGCTGCCCTTGCTGTCCTTGCCGCCCCAGCAGGGCCCGACCGGACCTGCCACCTGCGCCCTGGTTACGCCATGGATCCTTCGGAGAAGAAGATATCGGTGTGGATCTGCCAGGAAGAGAAGCTGGTGTCCGGCCTCTCCCGCCGCACCACTTGCTCGGACGTTGTGCGAGTGCTTTTGGAGGACGGCTGCCGGCGGCGACGAAGACAGCGGCGGAGCCGGCGGCGGGGGTCGGCTGGAGACCCTCCTGGCCCGGGAGAGCTGCCTGAACCCCCGGACGAGGATGACGAGGACGACGATGAGGCGCTGCCGCAGGGCATGCTGTGCGGGCCCCCGCAGTGCTATTGCATCGTGGAGAAGTGGCGCGGCTTTGAACGCATCCTCCCCAACAAGACGCGCATCTTGCGCCTCTGGGCCGCCTGGGGCGAAGAGCAGGAGAATGTGCGCTTCGTGCTAGTGCGCAGCGAGGCGTCGCTGCCTAATGCTGGTCCACGCAGTGCCGAGGCGCGTGTAGTGCTCAGCCGAGAGCGCCCCTGTCCGGCCCGCGGGGCCCCGGCGCGGTCCAGCCTGGCCATGACCCAGGAGAAACAGCGCCGAGTGGTGCGCAAGGCCTTCCGCAAGCTGGCCAAGCTCAACCGGCGGCGCCAGCAGCAGCCACTGTCGTCCTGTTCGTCCACTTCGTCGTCCACTGCCTCCTCCTGCTCTTCGTCGCCGCGGGCCCACGAGAGCGCGTCGGTGGAGCGCATGGAGACGCTGGTGCATCTGGTGCTCTCTCAGGACCACACCATCCGCCAGCAGGTGCAGCGGCTCCACGAGCTGGACCGCGAGATCGACCGCTACGAGGCTAAGGTGCACCTGGACCGCATGCGGCGTCACGGAGTCAATTACGTGCAGGACACTTACTTGGTGGGGGCAGGGATCGAGCTCGACGGGTCCGGCCCGGGAGAGGAGCCAGAAGAGGTGGTGGTGGTGGCGGCGGCGGCGGCGGCGGCGCCCCCCCTAGACGGCGAGGCTCAGGCGGCGGCGCTGGAGGAGCTGGCCCGGCGCTGCGACGACTTGCTGCGGCTTCAGGAGGAACGGGTTCAGCAGGAGGAGCTGCTGGAGCGCCTTTCAGGCGAGATTCAGGAGGAACTCAACCAGAGGTGGATGCGGCGGCGCCAGGAGGAGCTGGCGGCGCGGGAGGAGCCCCCGGAGCCCGACGGCGGCCCCGACGGCGAGCTGCTGCTGGAGCAGGAACGGGTTAGGACGCAGCTCAGCACCAGCCTTTACATCGGGCTCCGGCTCAACACGGACCTGGAGGCCGTCAAGTCGGACTTGGATTACAGCCAGCAGCAATGGGACAGCAAGGAGCGCGAACTACAGGGCCTTCTGCAAACTTTGCACACTTTGGAGCTGACGGTGGCACCGAATGGGGCTCCTGGCTCCAGCGGTCCCTCGCGGGAACCTGGGCCTCAGGCCTGCGCCGACATGTGGGTGGACCAGGCCCGTGGGCTGGCCAAGAGCGGTCCTGGCAACGACGAGGACTCGGATACGGGGCTGAGCTCTATGCATAGCCAAGACTCAGACTCTGTGCCCATGTGCGAATCCCTTGTGTAGGGGTATCAGGGAGGGAAACAGGGGTGAACGTTTCTCTTTTTCTTGCAGAATGCAGTGGGCCGGCGGCCTTAGGGACTTGAAACCAGGCTGCTGTGAGCCTGGAGCTCCGGCTGGGCAGCAGCACTCCTACCCGGCTGGGCCAGGGGAGGGCTTAGAACGCTTGCCCAGCCTCGCGCTCCTCTGGCTCCGGGGTGAGTGCGGAGGAGGGTGAGGGACGAAGAAGCAGGGTCCCCAGTCCTCTTTAAAGAGAGGGAAGGAGGGAGGAGGTGAGAACCCCTTGTACTGGAAAACAAACACCCCAAGGAAACTGACGTGGTCCCAGCCCATTTTCAAAGTAAGGAAGTATTATGGAGATTTCACTACTCTTCTGTATGGGAAGGACTGATGGCAGCTAGAACTTTAGTTTGTGGTATGAAGTGCTTTTAAAAGAAACACTTGGATGAAAAGGAAATTCCTTGAATGTTAATTGTGATTGTAAACGTGTTAAAACTAGCCAAAGAGGACGCACTGGTGTCGGTCTCAGCCTTTCTTACATCTTTGATAAAACCCATAGGCACCAAAATCCTGGCTGTTTACATTTCTGCAGATTTGGGAATTACCCATCTGCTACATCATTTGTCTTTTATTTTCTTTCAAAGGCTAAACTGTATGGAAGTCTAACCCTGTATTTCCTCCTAGTAAACACAGCATGTGTTAAAAGGGAATTCTTTTCCCAAAATAACTTTTTATTGTTACAAAAACCAGACGTAATCATTCTGAGATATAAAATTCTGGCAAATGTAATCCTGGTTAAAATTTAATCTGGGCCCTTTGGGATCTGTCCCTGCAAAGGCAGGTATGTTGTCCTTTAATTCAGATTACCACTTCATTGACTCAATCACTGTTATTTCAGAAAAAAATAAAAGGAAGTTGCAGAATTCAAGTTACACACAACGAAACTTGCTGTTTAACAAGTACTCTTTGAAAGCAAAGATGTGTTCGTGTTCAGCTTTTAAATTGAGCGATGTGATTAAAACCAACCATGACCTCAACAGATTTTACCCAAACTCAAGTCTAACTTCAGTATCTTTTGTCAGAGATTAATTAGTTACTTGTTCAAACTTAAATTGAGATAGTGTAAATATCAGAGTTTTCTGGATAAGGCCCAAAAAGAAAAAAATAAAACAATCTCATAGTATACCTTGGGTGAACAATTTGATTAATGATAGCACGTAGCCATGGAAAAAAAGATATAAAAGTGAGCTAAGAACTTGAATTACTCTTGTCTGGCTCACACCTGTGCACATGCCAGGAGATGCAAGTGCAACACCATCTCAGCAGCTGGCGTCAAAGCTGGTGGGGACTTCGTGTAATTGTTCCAGTTATTTCAATGAAAACTTATCAGTTGTAGCTAGTTGTTGGTCCTGCGGAAGGAGCCTGCTGGCTGATTTCCCTCTGCAGCTCAGTACTTCTGAGGAATGTGGGATCTAATCTGTCCTGAGGAGGTATTAACAATGGGGCATGTGTGTGGTACCAGCATGGTGCAGAAGCCTCTTATCAACCTACTGTTGAGGGGCTGGCTCCAGTTTCAACACTACATGTGAAGATAACTTAAGAGGTCTTGCGCTATACAGAAGTTTCTTCTCTTGAGAGATTCTCTATCTGCTTGTTGCCAATGGGAGCCTACCCTTCTGACCTCCTCAAACCACTGTTTGTGCTGTCTCCTTTTTAGAGACAACATCCCCCAACCCCTCCCCAGCACTGCCACCACCTGCCCTGGTATTTATTACATGTGTGCCTGTTTGCAGATTTTCAAGTAAAAATGGGAATCAAAAGGTCATTTTCTTAATTGATAGTTTCAAAAGACATTAGCTGGCATAATTATGGTTTTTTAGTTTCATCTGATGCAGAAAACTTCTATGTATTTGGTCTTGACCGTAATTAAAATGAGGAAGAGACCGAAAGAAACCCACCATCCCTAGACAATCATTTGATCCCATAAACACCAAGCCTAATGATAGCTTTCATTCTGAGGCAGAGGTAAAATCCTCATTAGAGTGTGACAAAATGCTACTTGTCTGAATGGTTTATGCTGACAATGGGCTGACCTAGTGGTTTTAAAATTATTGTGCTTTTTTTCCCCCTCAGGGTGGTAAGGGAGGTGATTCTTGGATGTTTATTAACTCAAAAAGAACGCAGAAGTTGGCAGAACAGGACTGCCTGGCAGAAAGGGGCTATTTTCCTTTTCACTATTATTATTTTAAACTTTGATAGACTGCTGACGTCAGCAAATACGCTTGACGCCTGTAAAGCAAATAAGCCACATCACAGGGCCTGTGGGATTTTTCTGGTGCCCTATTTCTAGAACCTTCCCTGTCCTGACCATTTGAAGATGCTTCTTTAGTCAACTGTTCAGGCAGCTGGGAGGCTTTGTTGATAACAAATGGCAGCCTAGTTGGCCCATTTTTTTTCTTTTATCCAAATCAATTATATTCCTAAAAGGCACTCTCTGTGAATAGAAGAAGGCAGTGAGTAGAAGAGCAGGCCAGGCGTGGGGGAGCCAGGAGGAAGGAGACAATAGTTCTTTTTTACTAAGAGCTTTCGCAAGCCTGAGAAAGGTGAAATGCAGGTATAAAAAGCACAAAAACAGTGCCTGTGCATAGTAAGTGCTTAAATGAATGCTGAATACTTTTAATTTTCATTCACATTTATGGTCACCATGCTACTAAGAATGAGAATAAATGCATAGCAATGAATGTACCAATGCCAGGATTTGAGGGCCCCTGGGAAAATTAACTCAGCGCCTATTCTCCAGGCCTAATGGAAATCCTGGGTAGAAACCAGCAAACTTAAGAAGGGTATGGAATGTAGGTGCCTTACCAGGCAGCCCTATCCTTTTCTTGGAATTGAGATAATTTATTGTATCTTTGATGTGAGTTATCCCAGTCTCAGCCATCTCCTAAACCAAAAGATGCCTTATGGCATCTCTACATTTGTTTGTTTACTTCCTTATAAAGTGTGTTTATTTTTTGCTGATTAAAAAAGTTGTGTACACTATAGTTCTTACAATGAACCTGAAAATAACATAAATAAAAAGGCAAGAAAAGTCACTCTAAATCTCTGTACCAAAAACCTGTCACTACCAAGATTGGTATATTACTTCCAGACCTTTTGAATTGTGCAGATTTCATATTTCCTTCTGTATTTAAAAATATGTAATTTTGGTAAGATTGTATATACGTGTTTATACGCAGGTTTTGACAGACTCCCTGTAAACAGATCTGCCCATCTGGTGGATAGACCATAGTTTACAGAACTGCTCATGTGATCAGTTTGTTTCTCATACTTTTTTTACTGTTGTAAAATAACACCATAATACGTTTCTTTGTGCATGTATCTGTTTACCTAATTAGACTGCCACCCTCCCTGCAATAAGATAAGTTTCCAGAAAAAGAGTTCCCAGGTCAAAGAGCACAGACATTTAGAGGCTTGATACTTACTGCCAAATTGCTTTTCAAAAGATTTGTTCCAATTAGGATCAGCTATGCATGAGTGCGCCTGTTTCACCACAGCTTAGTTTTCAGTAGATATTATATTTTGTTAGGAAAATATTTTAATCAAAATATACTAGTTAATTCTTTATGGCCTTAGGGAGCCAGAGCTGACAACCACTGATTCTTACTGCTAGGCACCGTGGCTCACGCCTGTAATCCCAGCACTTTGGGAGGCTGAGGCAGGTAGATCACCTGAGGTCGGGAGTTTGAGACCAGCCTGACCAACATGGAGAAACCCTGTCTCTACTAAAAGTACAAAAAATTTAGCTGGGCATGGTGGCACATGCCTGTAATCCCAGCTATTTGGGAGGCTGAGGCAGGAGAATCGCTTGAAAGTGGGAGGCAGAGGTTGTGATGAGCCGAGATCGCGCCACTGCACTCCAGCCTGGCGACAGAGTGATACTCCGTCTCAAAAAAAAAAAAAGAAAATATTCATTATCTTTTTCATCTTGAGATTAGCGGAAAAGGCTATTCTTCAAAAGTATGCCATAACACATATTTGATTTTGTGCTTCTCCATACCGACCTCCATCAAAAATTAAATCAAGATAAAATAAATGCATAAACTAAGTTTTTATAAATAGCCTATAATTAACAGTTTAGATTTTTCTACAAATTTCTTTCTACATATGATACACACTTGTATCATGTTCTTAGTATTTTGAAAAGAGATTTGATTATGACAATCTGTGAAATTCCTGTTGTGAAACTGCTTTTGAAATTTGTTTTCCTAAGCAGAAAGGAAGGAGGATGAGGAGGAATCAACTTTTGTTGTGTTTTTTTTGAAATGCCAGATCCTAATGTGAGTATTTTCACATGTATTTTCTCTGCATTAACATTGCGAGATAGAATGTTTTAATCTCCAATGTTTACAGATTAAGAAACTAAAGCCATTCAGTTGGTAAGTAAGAGAGGCAGGTTTCCAACCCAACCCTGACCAAAAAATCTGTGCCCTTGTTGCTACACACAGCACATACATTATGCACAGTACGTGTTCAGCACATCCAGAAGAAAGAGTCCCCATGGCTCCAGAGTGTTGCTACTGGAAAGGCTTCAGAGATGATTAAAGTCTTGGCCAGGTTTTTCTACCAGGGAGGTGGAGTGCTTTCCACAATATCACACTTTTGCTAAATCTACTAGGTGAAGATTTAGCAAAAGACAAAGGAGGGGAAATTCCTATGTAAATATTTGGGCAGCTGTCTGGGAGAATGAAAAAAAAATCTTAAAAAATTAATATACCTTGTGTTAGCATGGAGGTTTTGACTGAATGCCCTATGGGCCGTAGTTGCTCTGCAGAGCAGTTACATAGTCAGTCAACAACATGGAATCCTCAGCCATCAGGGCAGACAGTGGTGTGCTAGTCACACTCACATCTGGAAGGTGGTACCAACCATGGCTGTGCTGGTGGGGGCAGCACTTTTAACAGGGCTTGTTTCTGTTTGAGCCTCTGGGTACGTGAGAATGAGGGAGGAGTCGAAGGAAGGAGTGCTAGGCTTTCCAAGGATCTTTGTGTGTGGCATTAGGTATGCACACCTGACTCAGTGCATCTTTGGCTACGTTGACCCCATCGTGCTCATGGAGGCCTCACATGGGTTGCTTTGAAGGCCTGCTACCCGCAGCCTCTCCCCTTCCCATCCATTTCCATGCAGATCTTTCCTGTTACAGACACTTCTAGGATTTCCCATAGCTTTCAAGATAAAATCCAAATTTCTTAGCAGGATTGATAACGTTGTTAGTTTTCCGGCTCAAGATCCCTCCCTTAGGTCCACCCTCCCCCATTTAAGACCACAGAATTGAATCGATCCTATTTCTTCATTCAAGTCACACTAGCATCCTCCTTTTATGCATGTGCCCTTTTCTATCCTCATTTTACTTCATGTTTTCCTTCCTCCCCATTCCCACTCCCATTTCCTTCCTTGATATTGTGATAGGCACCTATTCCAACATATTAATCTACACCCTTCCAAACCACCATATATATTCAAGGCTGCCATGTTGCACACTGTGTGCTAGTCACACTCACACCTGGAGTGTAACTAGCACACAGTGTGCAACATGGCAGCTCCCATTCTCACTGCCTTTTCCTTGCTTGCTCTCATGATAGGCACCTATTCCAATACATTAATCTACAACCTTCCAAATCATCTGGAATATTCAAGGCTGCCATGTTGCACACCCTTGGGGGCACCATTTATGTTGTATTCTGGCATCTTGCCCCAAAGGGCACCATTCGCATGGAAAACTGTGTAAATGGTAACCCTGAGACTAAGCAATGGGCTGGCCCAGTTCATATGCTTGTGTATGTATACGTATCCTTGACAGTAGGCTGAACCTGTCTGTATGCTTCTATTTAATATATATGACTTTACTGAGCTCTAAAGCTTATTATATCTCTTTCTTTTTCACATGACATTATGTTTGTGTAAGCATTATGCCTTGGTATATGCAAATTTAAAATTTTCTATGTACAAGATTATGGCATTTGCAAACAGATGTAATTTTACTTCCCCTTTTCAATTTGGACTCCTTTTATTTCATTTTCTTGCCTAATTTCTCTGCTTAAAACTTTTAATACTGTATTGAATAGAAGTAGTGAAAGTGGACATCCTTGTCTTGATTTTGATCTTCAGGAAAAAACTTTCAGTCTTTCAACACTGAGTATAATGTTTGCTGTGGAGTTTTCATATGTAGCCTAGATCATGTTGAAGATGTTTCCTTCTATTCCTAGTTACTGAAATTGTTTTTTTAATCAAGAAAGGGTGTTTAATTTTGTCAAATGCTTTTTCTGCATAAATTGAGATTTTTTTTTCTCTTCATTTTTAAACTGTGATATATTACATTGATTTTCGTACATTGATCCCTCCTTGCAAAACAGGAATAAATCCCACTTGGTCATGATACACAATCTGGTTCATATTTTGTTGAGATTTTTATATCAGTATTCATAACGGATATTGGTTTGTAGTTTTCTATTATCTCAGTGTCTGTCTGGTTTTGGTACCAGGATAATGTTGATATAGAATGAGTTAGAGAGTGTTTCTTCTTGAATTTTTTAGATGAGTTTGGGAAGAATTGGTGTTAATTCTTCTTTAAATGTTTGGTAGAATTCACCTGTGAAGCCATCTGATTCAGGACTTTTTTTTACTGGGAGGTTTTTGATTACGATTCAACTTTCTTACTGGTTATAATAAAAGGTTATAATATAATATATAATATAATCAGTTTTTCCATGTCTTCATGATCTAATTTTGGTAGGTTGTGTGTTTTTAGAAAATCATTTATTTCATCTAGATTATCCAATATGTTGGCATACAATTATTCATAATATTCTCTTTTAATCTTTTTTTTCTATAAAATCTGTAATAACATCCCCACTTTTATTTCTGATCTTAGTAATTTGAGTCTTTAATCCTTTTTTCTTAGTCAATCCAGTTGAAGATTTGTCAATTTTGTTGTTCTTTTCAAATAATTACTTATAGTTTATTGATTTTTCTTTTTTTGTTGCTCTATTCTCTATTTATCTCTGCTCTAATCTTTATTACTTCCTTCCTTCTGCTAGCTATGAGTTTAGTTTGCCCTTCTTTTTCTAGATCCTTATGGTGTAAAGTTGAGTTATTGAGAACATTTTTTAAAAATGTATATGTTTAGAGCTATAAATCTTACTGTTAGCACTGCTTTCACTGAATCCCATTAGTTTAGTGTGCTGTTTTCTTGTTTGTTTTTATTTGTCTCAAGATTTTATAACTTCCCTTGTGATTTCTTCATTGATTTATTAGTTGTTTAAGGATGTTTTATTTAATTTCCACATATTTGTAAATTTTCCAGTTTTCCTTCTGTTATTTTTAGCTCATTCCTTTATGATCAGAAAAGATATTTTGTATGATTTCAACTTCTTAAATTTATTAAGACTTGTTTGTGACCTACCGTATGATCTATCCTGGAGAATGTTCCATATTCACTTGAGAAAATGCATATTCAGCTGTTGCTGGGTGTACTGTTCTGCATATATCTGTTAGGTGTAATTAGTTTATGGCTTTGATCAAGTTCTCTATTTCTTTATCTTCTGTCTGGTGTTCTATCTATTATTGAAAGTGGTATATTGAAGTTTATTTCAGCTATCATTAGAGAACTATTCCTTTCTTCGATTCTGTCAATGTTTGCTTCATGTATTTGGGGGCTCTGATTTTGGTGCATATAGGTTTATAATTGCTGTATCTTCTTGGTGAGTTTACCCCTTTATCAATAAACAATATTCTTCTTTGTCTCTTGTAACAGTTTCCAACTAAAAGTTTATTTTGTCTAATGTTAGTTTAACTACCCCAGCTCTCTTTTGGTTACTATTTGCATGAAACATCTTTTCTCATCTTTTCACTTTCAACCTACTTGTATCTTTAGATTTAAAGTGAATTTCTCTATTTTTTTATTTGTTGTGATAACATTTTCATATTTTCCTTTAGCTTTTAAGATATGGCTTCATTTGTTCTTTGGACATACCTAAAATAGCTGATTTACTCTCTGTTTAGTAAGTTCTACATTTGAGCTTCTTCATTGATAGTTTCTATTGGCTGCTTTTTTTCCCCTGTGAACACGCCATACTTGCTTATTTATTTGCATGTCTCATAATTTTTTGTTGAAAACCAGACTTTTAAAATAATATAACATTGCAGTTCTGGAAATCAGATCCTTCTCTTCGTAGGGTTTGTTGTTGGTGATGTTTGTCTTTCTTTTTTCTTTTTGTTATTTCTGTTTGTTTAGTAACTTCCTTGAACTAATTTTGTAAAATCTGTGTCCTTGTCATATGGCCACTGAAATCTCTGCTCAGATAGCCTAGTGGCCGTTAGTGATTAGACGGAGATTTTCTGAAATGGCTGGAACCAATAAGCCTCTCAGCCTTTACTGAGGGACTGTGTGTGTGTATGTGTATGAGTTGGGATATTTCTTCACTCTTGAGGGACTCAGTTTACCACTCTGCTTTAGCTCTCACTTTCTACTTGCTCAGAGCCTAAAGGTCAGCCAGAGATGGGAGCTTAGGACCTCCTCAGGTCTGTCCTGAGTGCACATTCCTATGCAGGCGAAACCTTCTAGATTCCTAGAAATATGTTAGAGCTTTTCAAAGACCCCATGGACTACCTCATTCACCAGCTTTTCTTTTTAACTATTTTTGATCAGCTTCTTAGTTTTCCCAACTGCAATCACTGCTTGAAACAGTTGTGATGTGAGATAACTGTCTGTAGTTGTTTTCGACAAATGTCCTCAAAGAAAAAGCTGTTTGCATTGTGTGAGACCTGAGTCAGGTCAAATAAATACCAGCCAGGGAACTGCCAGACTGGTCAAATATTGGCAAATCTCAGAATGGTATTTTAGCTAGCTCCTAACCCATTCTCTCCCTTCCAGTGGTTCCTGGGCTGCTGGTTTTCACTGATGTTGTGAGACTGTGGTTTTCATGGTGATTATGGGGTTGCTAATTTTCACTGTGATTGTGGGGTTGTTGATTTTCAAGGCTACTGTGGAGCTGGGGTAGGGATAGGAAGAGGGCAAGTTAAAACACTAGAAAGCACGTTGTTCTTACTAAGATTCTGTCATTTTTCCTTATTAAACACTCTTTGGATCCTTGCAAGCCTTTTGGTAATTTGTAAAAGCTGGGAAAAGTTGCTTTTGACCATTTTTGGCCTGTATTCTTGTGGCTTTTATTGCCAAGTGGCTTTTTAGAGGTCCTCACTCTGCCATACTGACGTCACTTGTCAAGACTGTTTTCTTCTTCGTTCCCTCTTTTATAGGATGCACAGAATTTTCTTTGGCTGACTTGAAAGTTGTACATTTAATTTTGCTCTTCTGTTTCTTCAAACTTACTAAGAACTATATTTATGCTTATTTTTCCTGACCAATCTATAAATTTATCGAATCTGTGTTCGCCTCCAGGCAAGACAAGACCCTTAACACACTACTCTTACTTCTCTGGTCTCTCTCTCTCTTTGCATTTTGGTATCAACTACAATTTTAGTTCTAGAAAATCTTATTTAACTAATAATAACCTTTCTCTGCCTATTTTACTGGGATTGAATTAAATGTATACATTATCTTGAGCAGAATTGGTATCTTTAGGATGCTGTATCATTCTATTTAAGAATAACAATAATGCAGTATAAAAAATCACCCCAAAATTCAGTGTGTCTTAAAATAATAATAATTTATTCTCACACATGCATCTGTGTGAGGCAGCTGAGGCTTAGTTAATCCAGGTTAATTTCAGCTGAAGTTGGCTACAGTTGGTGAGCTGGCTTTAGACCTGCTTCACGTATTTCTCATCCTCCTTGGACCAGAAGCATAGAACTTTCCTAAAGCTTCTTTGGAGTTGTTGCAGAGGGGTCAACCTGAACTCTTCTTTTTTACATCTGCTTTTGTGGGCCTTGGCTTTTTCAATCCAAGTCAATACACAAATATCAGACTGCTAAGCACCAGGCCTAAAGTTTGGGCCTGCAAAAGCAGAGATAAGTAAAACAGACAGCATTCCATCATTAAAAATACTCTCTAGGATATTGATATTAGGATTTTAAATGGATTCAATGTACTAGATTTATACTTTGTAGGTAATAGTTCTACTTTTAGAAAGCTACAGAATATTTGCACAAGCAGTCAAAGATGTAAGTTCATAATCTTCATTACAGCAATGTTTATAGTAATTTCTCAAGGATCTAAAACCAGAAATACCATTTGACCCAGCAATCCCATTACTGGGTATATACCCAAAGGATTATAAATCATTCTAGTATAAAGACACATACACATTTATGTTTATTGCAGCACTGTTCACAATAGCAAAGACTTGGAACCAATCCAAATGCCCATCAATGATAGACTGGATTAAGAAAATGTGGCATGTATACACCATGGAATACTATGCAGCCATAAAAAAGAATGAGTTCCTGTCCTTTGCAGGGGCATGGATGAAGCTGGAAACCATCATTCTCAGCAAACTGACACAAGAACAGAAACGAAACATCGCATGTTCTCACTCATAAGTGGGAGTTGAACAATGAGAACATATGGACACAGGGAGGGAAACATCACACATGGGGGCCTATTGGGAGGTGGTGGGTTAGGGCAGGGATAGCATTAGGAGAAATACCTAATGTAGATAATGGGGTGGTGGGTGCAGCCAACCACTATGGCACATGTATACCTATGTAACAAACCTGCACATTCTGCACATATATCTCAGAACTTAAAATATAATAATAATAATAATAATAAAGAAATCACCTCAATAGAAGATCAGTTATATAAGCTGTAATAATCATATTATTTTATGTTATATAGCTATTAAAATAATGTGGATCTGCATTCCTGATGTAGAAGAACACCTACGATATGTTGTTAAATAAAAAAAGCAAGTAATTTGAAAGGGTATAAACTCATTACTTATTTTGATAGCTCTAAAATTCACATATTTTTTAGCTGTGACCACTGTTAAGTTCTGGAATCGATGATCACCAAGTAGTCATAAGCACCCCAGCACCTATACTGTGGCATTGGAATATTCTTTTTCATTAGTAGGGTAAGGGCCCTTTAAAATAATAGCTGATTTCAAATCCAGGGCAAGACATGAGTAAAATGGGCTTACTACATCTTACATACTAAAAAGCAAGAAAATGGTTAAAAACTTTGCGGTTATGTCTAAAGAACTCAGGGCCAACCTACAGGGCTCCCAATGGCTAAAGATGCGAAAAATTTGAGTTTCAATGAGAATAAAACTAATGGACTTGTCAAAAATACAAACATCTCGAGACTTACAATGATATTATAAAAAAAGAAATTAACTCATTATCCAACTTTAGAAGTTGCTAGAATACCAAGTTGTTTTTCTAGAAATTAGTAAGAAAGAGAACACTTATTCTGTCTTTTCTGCACACGCTGTGTTTCTAAGTCATCAAACAGTTGATGAAGGAAAGTTCTTTACAAAAGGGTTTTAGCTAACAAATACAGAGGAATAATTGAATTAGAAAAGTACCCTTATGCAACTCCTAAAAAGTTGATCCCTGATGGATGCTAAAGTGAGTTAATGTCAAGAAAAATTTATAGTGGATGTATCAGCTGACAAGATTGAAATCCAGGGATCATCTTCATTTCTTTAGTAAATCAATTGCCTAAAAGAAGGGAGGGAGATGTAACTATTGTAACCATTATAGATAAAAAGAGACTTAAGAGACATATCAAACAGTATGGAATCTTTTTCTATATTAATTCAAACAAACCTAAGGTAAGAGAAAAACCCCACACATTTTAAGGACAAAGAAAAGAAAGAACAGAATATTATGAAATATTTTATTTTTAGATACAATAATGGTAAAATCTTCATGTTTTGAAAAGATTTTACCTGTTAGAAATACATAATAAAGTACTATGGTGAAATAATATGATAGCTGAGATTTACTGGGATGTTTTAGGAAAATATTAGAGGTGGTGGGGAAAGGATAAATATTAATAAAACAAAATTGGAAAACTTGCTATTTGCTGAAGCTCAGTGATGGGTACATGGGATTCATTATGCTCTTCTCTGGATTTATTTATTGGTTTGGCAATTTCTATAATAAAAAATGAAAAAGAGTAAAAGAAAAAGAAAAGGAAAGTCAAGTTGTAGAACAATGTGTATTGCATGGTTTAATTTTTTCTTTTTAATAAACAGAATAGAACAAAGCACTGTTATATTATTATCTGTGGTTATCTTTGGGAAATGAGACTGGGGAATGATGTAAGAAACTTCTCCTTTTTATTTTATAAACTTTGGTTTTGTTTGATTTTTAAAATAAGTACATATAACTTAAGTAACTAAAAAAAAAAAGGGAAAGAATAAATGAGATGTCATAAGTAAGGTATGAGCAAAGTACTGTGGAAGCTTGTTTCCCGTGTCCTGGCTGAACGTGGCTGCTGAAAGCAGGACCCGAGGTTGTGAGGGTGCAGAGCACACTTGAACTCAGTGGAGCAGCCTTCGGCGGACCCCACAACAACCCACCTGCCATGCTGTGAGGAGGCCTCGGTGACATGACCCATGCTGTCTGGGAAAGGCAGTCATTGCAGCTCATTGTGTGACAGCTAGGCAGGCTTTACAGTAGAGTGAGTCCACAATTAGCTTCCTAAGGGAATGTATTAGATCTGCTCACTGTGTGTTAAAATGCAAATTTGTATCCTTCTGAAAAAATCTCTTAATGCCTGAGTAGCCTACTTTGTTATAAAGATGTTACCAGTTATTCATTTTTTCAATCATGTCTTCCACGTCAGTGAGTTTTCTGAGTTGGTCCAGATCTGGGAGGAAAGAGCACCTGAAGGGCATAGAGGGCCCGGATGACTTTAGCATCAGTTGGTTTAAACCGCTGGCTCCTCCAGGGGTTGTGGAGATTTCCCAGGGGGCCTACAAATCCATACCCATGCCAGCCAATCTGAGCATCACAAACCATCCTTCACGTTCATGTACTGCTAATTTGTGAATTTTTTGTAGATGGCATTGTGATGAGTTGAAATCCTTACCGAAGTTGGAAGATTTTAGGATTTTCTGCATCAACTACCATGACATGGGATGGGGGGTGTCTAGGCTCTAACCTATTTGATATTTGAAGGGGTCTTTATATGGTAAGAAAATAGGGACCCCTGGTGTGGAGTTATAAATTATTCTTAAACTGCTCTTCAAGGTTGGAAGTTTGGCTGCCCTTTCTGTTTGCTTATAATAACATCTTAGGCATATTTCTACCATAATGTCCATTGAGACACCCGAAGCTCCTCCTTGCTCCCAGGGCAACTTACACAGAAGTCCATTATGGTTTTTATAACGCTGAGGTATGATGGCTCTGTCTTATGTCTCCCTGCTAGTGGGATGGAGTGGGAAACTGGAGAGAGGGGGCAGGGATTCATTTATTCAAAAAACTCATGAAGCCACTGGCCGAGGACTTAAAGGCAGAGAGATGAACAAGATCCCTCACAGAGCTCTCTGAGTGACCATCACAGTACAGGATGGATAAGCGCTGTGGCTCTCCTGGGAAAACCAATGAGGCCTCTCGCCCAGATTGTGGAGGCCAGGGATGGTGGGAGCAGATGATGGCTAAATTGAGACTTGAAAAACCAGTTGGAGTCTGCCAATGAAATGAGGGAGGGGGTCGGGCAATCTACATAGGAAAACCAGAAAGTGAAAAAGGGCAGAAGAGGAAATGATATAAGCCAAACTGAGAGGTGGACAGTGTGGGGAGGGGAGGCTGGAGAGCTTGGTTGGAGCCAGACCATGATGGGCCCCCACCAGTGTGACATGATGAAGACTCAGGGCTTTATCTTGAGACAAATGAGAAGACATTGGAAACTTAAAGCCAGAAACTTTAACATGAGCCAATTTGCCTGCTTGCATGACTTGGGCAACAGTGTGTCTGATGGCTTGTTTTGTGCAAAATGAAAGGGAAGACAGGTGTCAGGCGGCCGATTCTTGATCCAGGTAAGATCCAGATGGGGGTCTGAATGAAGGCAAAAGTGGTTGGGATGGAGAGATGAGAACAGGCTTACGGGATGCCGCAGAGGAGGAATAGACTCAGCTTGGCCTTGGATTGGATGTGCGGAGGGAGGAAGAGGGTGGACTCAGATCATGACTGGGTTTCTGGCTTCAGAAACAGGTGGCCATTCACTGAGATAAGAAATACAGGAGGAGGAACAGGTTTAGGGGAAGATAGTGCAGGAACGCAAATTCTCTTTGGGTGATATTTTATCTATTTTAGTATTTATAAGAGATAACTACCTGTCAGAATCATCCAGAAGGTGGATATCTCAAGCCACAGAGGAGATATAAATCTTCCTGCCTTTGGTTGCCAGAGGCAGTTTTTGAAACGTATATACTGGGACAGATGCCTTAACCTAGGTAGCACAGGACCACACACTCTTTGGAAAAGCAACAATGAAGACAGCCTTTGTGTTTTGAGGAAAGGAATGCGGTTGATTTCCTGAGGGGAAAAGTGTCATTTAGAGACAATACTGCTCAGTAGAGCAGAAGATCAATGTCGCTAGCATCAGCTTTGTAGTAGGACCTGAAAATAGCAACTGCTGGAAAAAGCTCTATGATTTGGTGGTAAGTTTAAGGTTTGACCCCAGTAGTTCAAATCCAGGCTTTTCCACTTACTACTTCTATGACCTTAGTCAAATTATTTAACCAGAGGGGTTAAGAATAATAAGTGCTTCAAACAGTTGCTGTGGCAACGGAGACTTGCAAATTTTAGTGTTGCAAACACATTATTTTGAACGGGGCAGTGCCAAGTGCCTCGTCCCCTTTGTCCAGTCTTTCACTCATAGAGTCACAAACATCTACTACAGGTATCTACTAGGTGCCAGACACTCTGGCAGGCCCACAGGACATCAAGTTTACTAAGATGTGGTCCTCCAGAGTCAAGCAAAGATGAGAAAAGCAAAAAAGCAAAGAACCCAGGAATCAGGTGGTCCATTTTAAAAGAGTTGAAAGGACCTGAACCAGGGCGTGGGGGAAAACAGACATATCTAGGCTGTTTAGGAGCTATCCTCATTCACATGTGGTGATGAATCATTGGTATAGGGTGAGAGAGTAGCCTAGAAGGAATCTCAGTCTCTCAGCTTAGGCACAGGGAATGATACAGGTGGGGGTTCTCCTTGAATGGTGTGGAATAGGTCTTGGCGAGCAATCAGGGCAAGAGACGGTGAAGTCACTTTGGAAGATGTTGAGTTGAGGTGTGTGTGGATGTTATCTGAGGACAGGACAGGGCAGCCATGGACAGGGATTTAGCTGCTCGAAGAGTGTGGAGTGGGAAGAGAAGAAGACTGAAGATGGGGCTCTGGAGAAGACTGATATTTAAACAGTAGGTAAAAGGAGAGGAATACACAAAGACTAAAAAAGAACAGAGAAGCAGGGAAAGAAGGAAAAGGTAACATTGTGAAAACCACCTTTGAGGGAGTGTTTCAAGACCAGGTGGCCACCTGACCTCCTCAGGTTGGGCAATGTATAAATATCACCTTGAAGAAAGTAGTGCAAGCAGATTGGTGGAAACCAAAGTCACATTCAGTGGCTTGAGGAGCAAGTGGGAAGTGAGAAGGTGGAGACAGCAAGGAATAAGAACTCATCTGAGAGGACTGGTACGATGGGGTAAAGATACAACTGTCGTTGTAGAAGGATGAAGGTCCAAGGAAGAATGGCAGGCATTGGGGAGGGAGATCTGAGATGAGGCTGAAGAAGTAGGTGGAGCCAGAACATGCGGAGCCCAGGAGGCCACAGGAAGGAGTTTGGATTGTATTTGTGATATTCTGATTATCAGAGAACAGATTTAAGCAGGGGAATGATGTGATTGGACCCCTCTGGCTGCTCAGTCAATGACAGAGGAAGGGAACAACTAGGGTTTGAGTTTCTCAAGGTGGACACGGTCCGTGATGTGGCCCTGGGAGTGGGTGGAGGAAGAGAACCGCTGAAGGTGAGGGTCACCCAAGCTGGAAGCCAAAGGTGTCAGCAGACCCAAAGGACCCATGGTGATGCCTGGAATTGGAATAGAGAGACGAAAAGGTCTGGGGTGAGGGAACAGAGGGAGGTCAGTCAATGGCAGCAAGATCGTGACTCTGGGGGTGGTGGCTAAGGAGAAGAGGGGCAATGACCCAGTAACTCTGAATATGTTCCTCCCCTGATCAGCATTCATCAGAACTCTCTATTACCCACTGGACAAGGTGCAAACATTTGAGCCATGTCCTGCACAATACATCTTAACAGCCTTACCTCCCACTCCACTCTTCCCCAGACCCACTGAACCACTTGAGGTTTCCTGAACTTTCTGTGCTGTCCATACCTCTCTCCCTTTGCACACAGTGCTACTCCCATCTGAAATCTCTCTCTTCTTCCCTCCTTTGCAAGAACCCCTACTTATCCCTTATGATCAGTTCAAACATCACTCCTCTGTAAACCCCTTCTCAAGCGCCCCAGCCATTCAGGGAGCCAGTATTTACTGAACACTTACCACACTCCAGGCTCTAAGCAAGGTACACATTCATCTACTCCCTCCCCTGTGCCGCCCCGTGCAAACGTCCCAAGCCTGCCAGCAGAGTGGCGGCTGGCTCTGTGCCAGAGCTCCCAGACTTGGCTCAATAATCACTAGATGTGAGAACCAGGCTCCATTGGAATCTCATCAACAGGAAGGGCTGGGCAGGTTTCTTCTCATTTCCTTGCCTTAACCCCCACCTCAGCAGCTTCTGCGGCTATAAACAACAAAGGACACTCTTCCCTGGTCTGTGAAACAGTGTTCTTAATTCATTCGGATGTTGTGATTGGCTTTTTCTGCAGTACATGTTCCATATTTTGACTTCCGGATACCTAAGTGCATGGCCTGTCTGTATCTGGGCACCAGATGATTTTCCCTCAAGAGTCATTTGCTTTGCTGTAAGCAGAATGGAAATTACAGAGAATCCCTTTGGGGGACATTCCTCTTAGAGTAGAGACAGGTGTAAGGTGGCAGAAGCACTCAGTCAGGGACCAACATTTAGTAAACAAATATTTCTTGAGATGCGTGCTGTGCCGGCTTATGAGCTAGGCACTGAAGGACAACGATGAACTTGCTCCCAGCCCTCTGAAGCATCAGAGCTGCAGTTCCACCTGCAACAGAGCTGTTTCCCTCACCCTCCTCTTAGCATTGACACTCTCGCTCATCTTTCAGCGTCGGCCTAAGCCTCCCTTTCTCTGGAAAGTCTTCCATGAGGCCCAGCAGATATGACAAGTTGTCTATCCAATACCTTGTTCCTTCTTCCTTATAAACAAACTCTGGTGAGGAAGGCAGAATGGAAATAACTGAGAGCCAATAAATATTGGCTCCTGACTGAGTGCTTCTGTCACCTTACGTATGTCTCTAAGAGGAATGTCTTCCAAAGAGATTCTCTCAGTTATTTCCATTCTGTTTAAAAATACACCTTATATGGTATATTTTGGGTAGTGTTCTATACAGTTGATGAATTTCATTTCTCAGTCTCCCCTGCCACTGAAATGCAAGAAGTTGGGTGATGTTTCTGGCAAAGTTCCTTAAAAAGATGACTCAGCTGAGAGATGCCCCCTATTTGCCCACACTCATTTTCTCCTTTTTCATTTCTGGGCCTCAGATGTGATGCCTGGAGCTCTTGCAGCCACCTTGAACCATGAGGCAATCTTGCTAATGTAAGACACATTAAGAATGGCAGAGAAGAAACATAGAGGGGACTCGACGATCTTGACACTACTCTAAAAGTCCTGGACCATCTACCTTGGGATTTCTCCACGTCAGAGAAACAAACAAACCTTATATTATGCCACCTTTATTTGTGTTCCTGTCTGTGCAATTAAACCTAATCCTAACCAATATAGTCACCACATTGCTTTACTCCTTTATCCTGATTTTTTTCATTTTGGTAGCACTTACCACTATCTAACATTTTTATTGGTCTGTGTTGCCCATTAGAATGTAAGCTCCATGAGAACGGTGATTTCTTATGACCTAGAATGGTGCCTGGCATTCAATACAACCTCATTAAAAAGTTGCAGCACTTGTTATTGTTATGCACACCCAGCACATTTCTTCTGTACACTTTCTGTCATCACACTAATCACACTTGCAACTCTGCATTTCACATCTGCCTTCCCACCAGGCTGTATATGTCATATTGACAGGGAATATATATATATATATATATATATATATATATATATACACATATACATACATATATATATATATATATACATATATATATATACACACAGTGTGTGTGTGTGTGTGTGTGTGTGTGTGTGTCTTGCTCTGTGTCATATCATCAGCATCTAGCTTAATGCCATTGTATAAAGAGTGCACAGAAATGCAATAAGTGGAGAAAATGTTAATTTGCTGAACTGTGGGCAGGAGGAGGTGGCTGAGGAGGTTAGAGTGGTCTGACAGGGGTGGTCTCTGTGAAGGGAGCAATCCGAGTGGGGATGAGGAGTGAGAACTGGAATACGGCTTCCAGAGAGCTGGAGGAAATAAGGAGAGTCTCTTGGAGGATCCTGGGTTGGAAACTGGGCAGGCATCTGGAAAGAGGTGGGGAGAGAAAGATGGCAGCGACCTGATGAGATTGCTCCCTGGAACCAGTTCTACATCTTAAGTTACTGAATGCATTAAATTCCTGAACTTATTAGATGAAGTGTTGAATATATTGAAGACATGCATTAATGGGGCTGTATGTCAGAACTGGAGCAGTCCATTTGAGACAGGAGGGGAAATGCAGAGAAACAGGATGGTGCCGGCTGTGGCCATCACACAGATTCTGTGGGAGACCCCGGACTGCTGGAGAGTCTGAAGTGAATGGTTATGGACAAGTAGACATTGTTTCCCATTGTTATGGCTTGAATCGTGTCCCTCGGTTCCTGCAAAAAAAAGTTGAATTCCTAATCTTCAGTACCTCAGAAATGCGACCGTATTTGGGAATAGGATCTTTACAGAGGTAGTCACCTTAAAATAAAGTCATTGGGATGGGCCCTAACCCAATGTGACTGATGTTCTTGTAAAAGGGGAAATTTGTGGGAACAAATTGTGAGGACAGTAGAATACATTTTTTTTAGAAAGGGAAATTTGGAGACCAGGTGGAGTTGCTCATGCCAGTAATCCCAGCACTTTGGGAAGCTGAGGTGCCTGGATCACTTGAGGTCAGGAGTTCAAGATCAGCCTGGCCAACATGGGGAAAACTTGTCTTTACAAAAATACAAAAATTAACCGGGCATAATGTGGGGTGCCTCTAATCCCAGCTACTCTGGAGGCTGAGGCGGGAGAATCACTTGAACCCGGGAGGCAGAGGTTGCAGTGAGCTGAAATCGCACCACTGCACTCCAGCCTGGGCAACAGAGTGAGTCTCTCTCTCTCTCTCTCTCTCTCTCTCTCTCTATATATATATATATATATATATGACAGAGACATAGGCACAAAGGGGAGATGATGTGAAGACGCACAGGGAGAGGACAGCTGTGTGACAGGAGTGGCGTCTGCACAGCCAAGGAACATTAGGAACTGCCAGCAAACACCAAAGGCTGGGGGAGGCAAGGCAGGATCCTCCCCTTGAGCTGCCAGAGCATGGCCCAGCAACACGTGGCCTCCAGAACTGTGAGACAATACATTTCTGTTGTTGTAATCCACCCAATTTGTGGTGCTTTGTTGTGGCAGCCCTAGGGAACTCATAGACCCATGAAGTATGCAGGCCCAGCTGACACCTGTTACAAAACCCAATTAAATTGAACTGAATTAGTGATGCTTCCTTTTTAGTGGAATGTTAGAAAGCTGTCCCGGGGCAATGGTAGCATAAAGTAAGTGGGCCTAACTCTGCCTAAGGAATCAGGGTGGGTTTTACAGAGGGGGTGTCATGAAACAGAGTTTTAATGGCTAAGCAGATGTTCACTGAATAGGTAAAGAGAGAAGGAAGTCTGGGCTCAGGGAACAGGCCAGGAAAGGACATGGGAGGAAACAGGTCATAGGAGTGTTCAGAACATGACTAGCGTTTTTTATGGTTGAATGTAAGTTCCCTTCAGGGGAACAGCAGAGAAAACACTGCAGGGGGCAGCTTGCCCAGGTTATGAAAAGCCTGTATTTCTAGCTAAAGAGTTTGAATAGCGTCCTTCAGACAATACAGAGTCATTGAAGGATTTTAGGTATCATAATTCTATTATTTCATCTGTGTTCTAGAATACCAACCAGTGGCAGAGTGGAGGATGGTCTGGAAGAATGGATTATAGTCAAGAGGGTGATAATAATAATAATGACAGCTAATATTCAATTCGCATTTTATTATCTATGTCTACATCTACTTTCTGATAGTTTTGTCAACGCTCACCCAAGTGCTGAAAAATAACCATTAATAATAATCATCCAGGCCTTAGAGTTAGGGAAACCAAACACCTGCAGTCTAGATAGACATCCAGTGAGACACGGTGAGAGACAGAAGGGTAGTAGGCAAGTGTGTGGATTCTAGTGCGGACCGTGTCCGTCTGAATGGGCAATTCCACTTCCTAGCTGGGTGACCTTGGACAAGTGATTTAACTCTGGTCCCAGACTCTTGATTCATACATGAGGATAAAACAATAATTACTCCTTGGTTTGTTGCAAGGATTAGATGAGTATGCAAAGTGATCAGAAAAATGCCTGTTGCATAATGTGCTATATGACCGCAATTATGAAGAAGTGTTTTGAGAAGGCATTTATGGGGATATAGAACCATAGAGTATGCTATACTCACTCGCCTGGAGGGATTTGGAAAAGGAGAGGGGATGGGACCTAAAAGACAGATACATGGAGTCTCCCGGGCAGCAAAGAGGAGGGAAGGCATTCCTGACAAGAGAAACAGAGCGTGCAAAGACATGAAGAAATGAAGACCACTGCATTTTAGGGGAGGATGGAGAGTTTGAAGCATAGGGTTTGCCTGGAACAGGTGGTGATGTAAGTGTGACAGGCTGGGGCCAAAGCTGACGATCCTAGAGTTGAAGATGTGTGTGACATCATCGGATCTGTCCTGTGTTGGCCGTGTGTGGAGGGAAGAGACCATGAGCAGAAAGACCTGGAAGAAGGTAAACAATGAATTGGGGCCATAATTAGAATTACAAACAGTTTGTAAATATGGAGAGCGAGAAACAGATGTGAGCAGCATTTCTGATTTGTAATGAATGGAATTTGATACCTATATGTGGGAGGTGAGAAAATGAGAATTGAGGAGGATTAAAGACGACAGGTACTGTTCATTTAGACAAAGAATTCAGAGGGATGTTTTGACTCCAGTTGGGCTTTGTGCATGCTGGATGTAAGATGCTTTTCAGACATCCACTTTGGCGAAGGAGTGCAGAGGATAGTTGCAAAAATAAGTTTGTAATCTGGAAAGCCAAGTGGGAACATGATGCTGACTGGGGATCCATCGGCAGGTACACAGAGGCTGAAGCCGTGGAATTGGGAGAGCTTGTCTAGGAATGTCCATGATGAGAAGAGGAGATAGTAGCAAACCTCCCGTGACAAGTCATGCTTCTTGATTTGGCTCATTCACCAAAACCCACATCCAGATTAACAATGTGGAACTCAGCAAGTATTCTCTTTACTTTCAGCACACTGAAGAAATGAGCTGGAAATGAAATAAGTTTTGAGTTTTGAAGAGGAGTGGTTCAGGAACCAAGACTTGATATTAAAGGGAATAAATAGAAATACATGATCCTTATAATATAGTTAATAATAACTTAATATACTTAATAACACCTGGTATTTATAGAGCACCTTTCTCAAAAACAAAACAAAACAAAACAAAACAAAAAACCTGGACTCTCTCCCCAGAAACTGTGAATCTTTAGAGAAAGTTTGGTAGGTCTATAAAAGGCAAGGGAAATCATATTAACTTGTGGCACAAAGAAAAAATGGGGCTCTCAGAAGACCAGAAAATTCTATTTAAGCACAGAGCACAGTGTTTTGTGGTTGGACAACCCTTGCTCCAAGCCCCTTCCTTGTGACCAGCAGTCTGACCTACCTTCTTGTCTAGATCTGATAACACAATCTCGTGCACTCCTGGTGTTAACAAATCCGCAATCTCAAATCATGTCTCAAGCCATCACAAATATGGGCTGCACACATTCCAGAAGAGGACTCTATCGCAACAAGGTATGCCCTAGTGAAGAAAGTATAGTATATAGAATCACACCCACCTGGGCTACTTTCTAGCTGTGTGATGCTGAGCTATCTATTTTATGTCTCTGGGCCTCAAAGTGAAGATTACAGTTCCTACTTCAGGGTTGTATGAAGTGCAGTCAACAAACATTGATTGAGCTAGGTACCTAGCATTGTTTTAATTTATTGGGTTATATCAGAAAACAAAATGGAGATCCTTACCCTCGGGCTCTTACCTTTCAAGAAGGTAAGAGGTGGGAGGGAAGGAAAGATGGTGATAAACAATGAAATAATAGACCAAAGAATCTGCTGCGTTGAGAGACTATGTTAGGCGTCTGGGAAAAGGAGAGATCGGGCATGTCTGTCACTGAGCACCCTGTCTAGCTAGCACACAGTAGGCATTCCCAGAATTGGTGCCACTATTATTGCAACTAAGGAAAGGGTGAAGTGCCTGAGGCAGAATGACAGGCTATAAATTTTTATGAAAATGTGTCTATCTTTTAAACTTCATTCAGGAGTAAGCAGAAAAGTTGCCAAGGAAGAATAAGAGTAGACGATTACAAAGTGAAAAACAAAAAAGAGACCTGAAATACTTTTAAGTAATGTGTAATCAGTTGCATCTATTCTAATGACCACCAATTAAGCTGTCTCATGCAAGCTCCCAGAGAAAATCACTTGCCCAAACAGGTAGACTGTGAAACGCACATTATAAGACCTTCAGCACTAAATGCATGAGTTTCATTTTTTACCATAACTCAGGGAGCAGTTTAGAAAAGTTAGCCTATTTTGTTCTAACAAGCATCCTCCAAAAGTGACCATTTAAAATCCATATATTTTTAGCTGTATTTTTGTTAAAAAGTGGACATTACATCAATGACATTTTCTCCTACATTTCATTCATGATGCCGTCTTCAGTCAGCATGAAGGGTCATCACCAAAGTGTGAGTTGTTCATTTATTAGTCTGTGTAACAAACATTTATAAAGTTAATAATAAAAATGAAAGTTAAAAATTCTTCAACATAAACTCATTACCGTGTCAAATATTTATGTGCAATGCCAAATTTAATGTTCTCAACAACTCTGAGAGGTGGGTCCCTTTTAGATAAGAAAACTGAGGCTTATAGAGATTAAGTAAGTTCGTATGATCAAGTAGGCAAAAACAAAAAGCCAAGTCAGGATTTAAACCCAAGTCTGACTGGCTACTGAGCACTCATATTTGACTACTATTATATATGACAGATTTCATGCTAAACATGGTAAAGTATGATTCTGGTCTTGGAGGATCTAGTTATTCAACAGGGAGACATATGAGTAAGCAAATAATTACAAGACATTATGGCAAGTGCTAACCTAGATATACTAGCATCCTCTGGTAACCAAGAAAAACAAATTTGCCTACTCAGATTGATTGCATTGGAGACATTTTTCCAGAAGTTATGCTTAAGGTGGGTGTTGATGGATGAGTAGGAGTTTGTCTGAAAGCAAAGGGCGGGTCATGAAGGAAAGAGCATATTGAGCAAAGCTTTCTCTGGCTTTCAAGCTTATGCTTTTGCACACAGTGCTAAACTACAGCCATACATCCCATGATTAGTCAGCTAGTCACTGAATATTGTTTAGTATGCTCAGGTCTTTTAGGGAACCAAAAAGAAAAAAGAAAAGAAATGACTTGAGTTAATATCTTTAATCAACCCAGAGAATTCAGGTCTTACTCATGCATACTCTCCTTGTACATGTTTGCCCCAAGGATTTTGAAATGAGTCATTTATCTGAACTCTGCCCAACAAGACAACCAGCTCTGACAGGCAGGGTACACAGGGCATTGGGGACCTGGCTGTGTATCCCAGAAACTGATCACAGTGGGCTCTCACCCCTAAGCTCCTCAGTGAGTACCTGGTATACTCTAGACACAAAAAGTTAATGACAGGGGACAGTTTAAAATAAGATTGATGCAGCAATCTCAAAACAAGTGGTCAGTGGGAACTGGTGAAATTCGCTTGGCTTTTGGACTCGTAGTCGTGTAAGATAAAAGAAAGAATGATTGCAATAGGGACTGTTTAGCCTTGTCTCGCTGAAAGGACAGCTTCAGAGGAAAGAGTTTTTCTGTTCTCTGAGAAACGAAAGCGTGTTTGCATTTCTGTTGAATCACGCCAGAGATAGGCTCAGCTGTAGATATTCCTGTGCTAAAAGCTATAATCACAATGGGAGCCCTTACATAATGCTTATTGCAACTGGGCTTGAGATTTGCAAGCTGAACAAGGGAAATATAACATCTCGCACAGAGCTAGGAATATGGTTGGGGGACAAGGGGTATTAGCTAAATTAAATAACTAAAATATTAAGTATTAGATAAGTCAAAGAAATAGGTAAATAGATTGATCTTCCTTTGACGTGGAAATTTTAATTAAAAGTATGGGTTATTTATGATTATAAAAGAAAACAAATCAACCATTGAAGCAAGAGGAACAGCATGTACAGTGGCCCTGGGCAGGGGACCTGTGAGTTCTCTAGGGAAATGCAAGCATTCCAGAGTGGAGTGCAGGAGTGGAGCGGGAGATAGATTCCTCTAAATTAGGCTGGGGAAGGTGAGAGGTCCAGACTCGTGACTAAGGAGTTGAGAACAATGGGAATATCAATGGGATTTAGTTAGAAATAATTTATGTCTTCAGAAGATGACTCTGGCTGCTATGTGGAGAAAGGATTATGGGGAGCAACAGTGAATGCCAGGAGAGCTGGCCAGAGAACTCCTGCAGGCTTCTCAGTAAGGAGGGGATAACCAAGGGGTGGCAGGGACGTGGGCAGATGGGGTGGTTTGGAGATTGGGCAAGTAAAACTGGCAAGGCTGGAGGGAAAGAGAGAAATCATCATCAACTCCCGGAATTTTCACTTGATCACTGGTGGTGGCACATCCAGAGATGGGAAAGAGCAGAAGCAGAATATGAGAACACCTGGAGGAGAGGATCAAGAGGTTGGTTTTGGACCTAGTAGGTTTTGAATTGCTAGAGTGACATCCAAATGGAAATTTCAGGCATAAAATATGGAGCATGGAGCCCATTGGAATGGTTTAGGGATACAAATTCAAAAGAGATTATGTGTGTGTCTGTGTGTGTGTGTGTGTCTGTGTGTGTGTGTGTGTGTGTGTGTGATACTAAACAAAAATAGATCATAGCCTCCTACTATACTATTTTTTGGTCTAAAATATTTCTTGTACATATTTCTCTGATAACCTATATAGAATTCCCTTATCTTTTAAATGGTGGTGTGGTATTCCATTGTATAGATATGTCATTCTTTTAAAATTTTAAAATTATGAAATATTAGAAAAGTAGATAAATACAGAATGTATAGCAGATATCCATACCCCTAACAGCTAGATTTAATAGATGTTAACATTTTGACATATCAGTCTTGGATCTCCTTATTTCAGATTTAGAAAACAAATAGTTCAGATACAGGTAAGCTCCTGCTCTCATCCCTCTCACTCTTTTTCTTCGCCCCCACTCATTCTTTTTCAGAGCTAACTAACTATCCTAAAGTTGATGTGCATGATTTCTGGGCATGGTTTTGCACTTTCCAATCTGTGTTTGCTTCTGTAATATATAGCATAGTTTTATTTTAAAATTCACATACATGGCTTCGTATAGTTACAGGTCCTCCTGTAATCCATTGTTTTCACTCAGTATTGTATTTGTGATGTTTATCCATCTTTAAAAATGAAGTCCTCTGTTGATGGACGCTAATTCTGTTTTTAATCTGCATTATTCCAAAATAAATGAAAGGTGGTTTAACATGGGTACAACCTCGGGGACATAATCCTGAAATTACTCTTTAACCGTGTTCCATCCATGAACATTGGTATGAAAATCACATGTTTATTTCCTGAGCTCCTAACACTGGAGCACCAGTCTTGGATATTAATCAGAGACACCCCCAGCAGCTGCTGCATGCTAAGCAGGCGTTATGTAATGATATCTTCTGGTAAGAATGCCCTGGAAGTTGCTTTGTCATCACATCAGCTCAGGACAGGAATGAAGCTGTGGATCGAGAGGCAGAGAACAGGGCCTGGGCTATTTTTTCTGGGATGGGAGTCAACGGAGCTGTTCTCCAGCATCTAGCATTGCCTTACGCTTTATCTTGGCCCTTTCATGCTTTCTTGAATTGCTCAACTCTGAAGCCGGCCAGCCAGTTCTTACACCAAACACTCATTCTACACCTAACAGACTTTTTTTCTTCTCCTCCTCCTTATTTCTTTTTCTTTTTGTACATTTACACCCAGCACCTCCCAACTTTAAGGAAAAACTGAATACTTTCAGTCTCAAACAAAGCTTTATAGATTTTTTGGCAGGAAATCCAGAGTGGAATTTGCTGTTAAATTGTAGTAAAGCAACTCTTCAAACAACAAGTACTGAACAATCAAACACTTTTAAATGTCAGCCCCCAACAAAAGCATGCATTGTGCCTGAAGAATACTCAGTGGCACTAACCTTCTTAGAGTGAGAAGAGTTTACAAAACGTAACTTATTTCATATCCCAGGCTGTCTGCTAAACGGACCTTTCCACAATCCATCAAGAGTAAGTCTTCCTGATAGCACATTTCAGCTCAAGTAGCTCCTTAATGGACGGGTTTTTTTCCTCTTAGGTAAAAACAGAAGCATTTTTAAAAATTGAAAAGTAAGTTTGTCATGGTGACCAAGTCAAGCAGCAGGTGTAGTATTTGCTTGAATTCTCAAGCCCCTCAGCTTCTGGAAGATCATATTTAATATTTGATGAGTATTTATCATGTGCCAAGTACTGTTATCTCATTTAAGCCTCTCAACAGCCCTTTGAGATAGATATTGTCACCATCTCCACTTTCCCAATAAGGGAACTGGAGTGAATGAAATGTTAAGGTCACAGAGCTTATAAGAGAGGGCAGCAGGTTTCAAGTTTAAGGAATAGGACATCAAAGCTCATGTTCCAAATTACTCTACTGATTTGACGAATTCTGAAAAAGCTTTCAACTTTTCAGCATGATAGGAAAAAGGACCAATGAATACTGAGTACCCACTAGGAGCCTATGTTGTACACATGCTGTCTTATTTAAATCTCTCAACATGTTTATGAGGATAATTTATGTATGAGGAGGTGGAGTCTACAAGAAAGGTAACAGGTGGTTGGCGGACAAGCTGAACCCAGGTGCAGTAGAAAGAGCCTGACTATCCTGTCCCCTGGAAAGGGATTGAACACATAGAAGGTCCTTGATAATGCTTTAGATTTTACAGGTCTTCTCCCATTCTTGCTCCTTCTTTCTAGTGTAAAAAATGTGCATGTGATTCAGTGGGAAAATATCTGGCTCTTAGAAATTATAATTTGTTTAAATAAGGAAAGTATTAATTTATGACCCAAATGTAAGAGCCTGCAAGTAAATCAAAATGTCTTATTATGCCAGGTAATAAAAGGAGATGAGCTGGTGGAGAAAACCTTCTGTGACCTGAGGATTTCCCCACTGCAGCCATTCATAGCTTTTTCTGTCACCTCCATGCCATTGGAGGCACACATGGTGTGTACCGGCAGGATAGACAATTACAAATATGAGCCTATGCAAAATGGCCCTGCTCCCACCTGAACTCCACCCCCCCCAGCAATGGAAACTTTTATTTCCCTTACTTTGGTTATTCTTTAGAATTTTCTCACATATCCCCAAACATACACCTTAAGAGGTCTCCCAATGGGTTATGTGATACATGAACCAAAGTTAATAGTGAAACAAGAGACTGGGTGAAACTCTGTGATTGGGTATGATGCAAGGGTATGGGTGCTGCTGGCCTTTGGTGTTGTGGGGTTGGTTAGGTTAGGAGGAAGGCAAAACCCCCACCTTTGTTTTCTTCAGGCTCCAGGGCAGTTGTCAGGGGAACTGCGTTTTGATGAACTCAACCTGTGGGGAAGGCCCTGACCCCTCTGAGGACGGGGTGAACTCTCCATTGAAGGAGGTCCCCAAGGTGGTGGGTGGGGCAGCCAAGGAGGCCGTGGCCCTGCAGCCTCCTCTGTCAACAAGCAAGGGGAGCCGATGTGTCATTGTTTTTCAGTCTCCGTGGCTGGCACGGAATTCAGGAGGAGAAATGGGAAAGGAGGGGTGGAGGAGGAAAGGATTTGTTCCAGCTCTCAAGCTGGCTAGGAAACATTGCTAGAAATGCAAACAGAGAGAGTTTTTGCAATGAAGAGTGCCTTCATTACTTTTAAAGTTATATACAGTATAACCGTATACAAATACTCAGAGATAGAACAGGCCCTAAATGTCTGTCCAGCTAGGGCCACAAAGACCTCAGCTGCATCCAACTCCCTTCAGCTCCAAGAAGGATGCCCGGTGTCAGGTGACTCAGGATAGCCTCTTTTAAAGAATACAGAGCCCAGGAATACACTTGACATGTATTCTCTGAGATGTTAACACTGGCAGAGTTAACAATGCACATTTTCATCTATCCCTAACATAATAGCTGAATACAAAATACTCTTGAATTCAAGCAGAGAAGTCTTGTTGAGGGCCTTGTGCAGACTGAGAGTAACATAAAGGCAAGGCATTTGGACAGCATGTAAAAGCTGAGCTGACCCAATTCTGAAATTCTAATTTTTGCCAAATATAGATTTAAGCGTTCCCCATCCCCATGTAGCTGCATGGTTATTTAACTCATAGAACTTTCAAAGCAACCGCATTCAAGACCCTTTCAGTCCCTGGGAGGCGACTACTTTTTAAAATCTAACATACAAATTAAATAAAAAATCCAGTTCTATGGAATTAGGAAGTCAGACTTTTCAGGATTCAAAGAGGACTCCACCTGGGGATTATTTTAAAAAACTCCTGATTCCCATAGGGAGAACTGGAAAGCTTATGGTAAGACCCTTCTAGAAGTCCTGGCAGACTCCAGGCACCAGCAAGACAATGTCTTAGGAGACATTGCTAGTGCTGTCTGACCCCTGCGCTGTGTTTGATAAGTGTTTACAAAGCTGTGAACCTACAGAGGCAGATATCATTCACAGGGTAGGGCCAGGGCAGTTCACACTTTATTTCCATTATCCCAGTGAGTTTCTCAAAGGCAGAAAAAGCATTTCTATTTATCTCTGTGTCTTCTTCCCTAGAGCATCAGGTGCACACTCGGATGCAGCTAATTGTTTTCAAATGAATTAAAGTGTATTCTTAATTTGATTTTTATAATTTTGCAAACACCGTTGCTGCATCCCAGAAAAGGACAGGGCAACTCTCTGAGCCCACTGTTCAATCTCAGCATCACTCCTAAAATACTATTCACCTTACAAAGGAGAAAATGGGCTCAGAGTGGGACAGTCAGCCCTGAGCCCTGCTGCCTCTGCTGCAGTCCCTTGTGAAGCACATAGGACCACCTCGAAGAATCAGTGCCAAGAAAACTGAAGCTGATTACATGTTTAAAGCCAACTTCTAGTTGACAGGAACTACAGGGGAGAGAGAATAAGTTCAGTTTCACTGTAAGTAACCAAATAGACTAACCCAGAATATGGGACTTTCTACAGGACAATGGACCTGGTTCTTACCTAAGCATTGACTTTTAAAAATAAGGAAGCGGCTTGAGAAACTAGATTACCTAAAAAGATTTAAGAGACATAACAACCAAATGCAGTGTGTGGATCTGAAATTGTGATTCAAACATGCCAACTGTTGAAAGGAAGAAAGGAAGGGATAAAAATACATAAATTCAATTCACCATCATTTCCAGAACTCCTGCTCTGGTTTTTACTCAAGAAATTAGTTATAGATTTTAAGGTTGGAAATTAATGAGAAA